>JANJXV010001849.1:0-69463 GCA_024803745.1 Megascapheus bottae | reverse complement strand
GGAGGTGTGTGAGGTCAGAATGGAGGTGTGTGAAGTCATAGAATGGAGGTGTGTGAAGTCACATTGCAGGGGTGTGAACTCATAGAATGGAGGTGTGTGAAGTCACAATGTAGGTGTGTGAAGTCATAGAATGGAGGTGTGTGACGTCATAGAATGGAGGTGTGTGAAGTCACAGAATGGAGGTGTGTGAAGTCATAGAATGAGGTGTGAGAAGTCACAGAATGGAGGTGTGTGAAATCATAGAATGGAGTTCTGTGAAGTCACAGAATGGAGGTGTGTGAAGTCAGAATGGAGGTGTGTGAAGTCAGAATGTAGGTGTGCGAAGTCATAGAATAGAGGTGTGTGAAGTCAGAATGGACGTGTGTGAAGTCATAGAATGGAGGTGTGTGAAGTCACAGAATGGAAGTGTGTGAAGTCATACAATGGAGGTGTGTGAACTCAGAATGGAGGTGTGTGATATCATAGATGGAGGTGTGTGAAGTCATAGTAAGGAGATGTGTGAAATCATAGAATGGAGTTTTGTGAAGTCACAGAATGGAGCTGTGTAAGTCAGAATTGAGGTGTGTGAAGTCATAGAATGTAGATGTGTGAAGTCATTGAATGGAGGATTGTCAAGTCACCGAAGGGAGGTTTGTGAAGTCATAGAATGGAGGTATGTGAGGTAAAATTGGAGGTGTGTTAAATCGGAGAATGGAGGTGTGTGAAGTCATAGAATGGACCTGTGTGAAGTCAGAATGGAAGTGTGTGAAGTCATACAATGGAGTTCTGTGAAGTCATGGAATGGAGTTGTGTGAAGTCATAGAATGGAGGTGTGTGAAGTCACAGAATGTAGGTGTGTGAAGTCACAGAATTGAGGTTTGTGAAGTCAAAGAATGGAGGTGTGTGATGTCACAGAATGGAGGTGTGTGAACTCAGAATGGAGGTGTTTGAAGTCACAGAATGGAGGTGTGTGACGTCATATAATGGAAGTGTGTGAAGTCATAGAATGGAGGTGTGTGAACTCAGAAGGGAGGTGTGTGAAGTCACAGAATGGAAGTTTGCGAAGTCATAGAATTTAGGTGTGTGAAGTCATAGAATGGATGTTTCTGAATTAAGAATGAAGGTGTGTGAAGTCATAGAATGGAGGTGTGTGAAGACAAAATTGTGGTGTGTGAACTCATAGAATGGATGTGTGTGAACTCATAGAAAGGAGGTGTGTGAAGTCGGGGAATGGAGGTGTGTGAAGTCAAAGAATGGAGGTGTGTGAAGTCAAACAATGGTGGTGTTTGAAGTCACAGAATGGACTTGTGTGAAGTCACAGAATGGAAGTGTGTGAAGTCAAAATGGAGGTGTGTGAAATCACAGAATGGAGGTGTGTGAAGTCAGAGAATGGAGGTGTGTGAAGTCAAAATGGTGCTGTGTGAAGTCATAAATGGAGGTGTGTGAAGTCACAGAATGTAGGTGTGTGAAGTAAAAATGGAGGTGTGTGAAGTCAAAGAATGGAGGTGTGTGAACTCTTAGAATGGAGGTCTGTGAAGTCATGGAATGGAGGTTTGTGAAGTCAAACATTGGAAGTGTGGGAAGTTACAAAAAAGAGATGTGTGAAGTCATAGAATGGAGGTGTGTGAAGTCATAGAATGGAGGAGTGTGAAGTCAGAATGGAGATTTTGAAGTCACAGAATGGAGGTGTGTGAAGTCATAGAATGTTGGTGTATGAAGTCATAGAATGGAAGTGTGTGAAGTCATAGAATGGAGGTGTGTGAACTCAGAATGGAGGTGTGTGAAGTCACAGTATGGAGGTTTGCGAAGTTATGGAATTTAGGTGTGTGAAGTCATAGAATGGATGTTTCTGAATTAAGAATGAAGGTGTATGAAGTCATAGAATGGAGGTGTGTGAAGACAAAATTGTGGTGTGTGAACTCATAGAATGGATGTGTGTGAACTCATAGAAAGGAGGTATGTGAGGTCGGGGGATGGAGGTGTGTGAAGTCAAAGAATGGAGGTGTGTGAAGTCAAACAATGGTGGTGTGTGAAATAACAGAATAGACTTGTGTGAAGTCACAGAATGGAAGTGTGTGAAGTCAAAATGGAGGTGTGTGAAATCACAGAATGGAGGTGTGTGAAGTCAGAATTGAGGTGTGTGAAGTCATAGAATGGTGGTGTGTGAACTCAAAGAATGGAGGTGTGTGACGTCACAGTGGAAGTGTGTGAAGTCATAGAATGGAGGTGTGTGAAGTCATAGAATGGAGGTGTGTGAAATTATAGAATGGAGGTTTGTGAAGTCACAGAATGGAGGTGTGTGAACCCAGAATGGAGGTGTGTGAAATCACAGAATGGAGGTGTGTGAAGTCATAACATGGAGGTACGTGAAATCATAGAATGGAAGTGTGTGAAGTCATAGAATGGAGGTGTGTGAAGTCATACAATGAAGGTGTGCGAACTCATAGAATGGAGGTGTGTGAAGTCACCGAAGGGAGGTGTGTGAATTCATATAATGGAGGTGTGTGAAGTCAAAATGGAGGTGTGTGACATCATAAAATGGAGGTGTGTGAAGTCATAGAATGGAGGTGTGTGAAATCATAGAATAAAGGTTTGTGAAGTCACAGAATGGAGGTGTGTGAAATCACAGAATGGAGGTTTGTGAAGTCATAGAATGGAGGTATGTGAAGTCAAATTGTAGGGGTGTTAATTCGGAGAATGGAGGTGTGTGAAGTCACAGAATGGAGGAGGGTGAAGTCACCGAAGGGAGGTGTGTGAAGTCATATAATGGAGATGTGTGAAGTCAAAATAGAGGTGTGAGATGTCATAAAATGGAGGTGTGTGAAGTCATAGAATGGAGGTGTGTGAAGACAAAATTGTGGTGTGTGAACTCATGGAATGGATGTGTGTGAACTCATAGAAAGGAGGTGTGTGAAGTCGTGGAATGGAGGTGTGTGAAGTCAAAGAATGGAGGTCTGTGAAGTCAAACAATGGTGGTGTGTGAAGTCACAGAATGGACTTGTGTGAAGTCACAGAATGGAAGTGTTTGAAGTCAAAATGGAGGCTTGTGAAATCACAGAATGGAGGTGTGTGAAGTCACAGAATGGAGGTGTGTGAAGTCAAAATGGTGGTGTGTGAAATCACAAATGGAGGTGTGTGAAGTCACAGAATGTAGGTGTGTGAAGTCAAAATGGAGGTGTGTGAAGTCATGGAATCGAGGTTTGTGAAGTCAAACATTGGAAGGGTGTTAAGTTACAGAAAAGAGATGTGTGAAGTCATAGAATGGAGGTGTGTGAAGTCATAGAATGGAGGAGTGTGAAGTCAGAATGGAGATTTGTGAAGTCACAGAATGGAGGTGTGTAGTCATAGAATGTTGGTGTATGAAGTCATAGAATGGAAGTGTGTGAAGTCATAGAATGGAGGTGTGTGAAATCACAGAATGGAGGTGTGTGAATTCGCAGAATGGAGGTGTGTAAAGTCACAGAGTCGAGATGTGAGAAGTCAGAGATGGAGGTGTGTGAAGTCATAGAATGGAGGTTTGTGAAGTCACAGAATGCAGGTGTGTGAAGTCAGAATAGAGGTGTGAAAAGTCATAGAATGGAGGTGTGTGAAGTCAGAATGGTGCTGTGTGAAGTCATAGAATGGAGGTGTGTGAAGGTAGAATGGAGGTGTGTGAACTCATAGAATGGTTGTGTGTGAAGTCACAGAATGGAGGTGTGTGAAGTCATAGAATGGAGGTGTGTGAAGTCAGATTGGAGGTTTGTGAAGACATAGAATGGAGGATGTGAAGTCACAGAATGGAGGTGTGTGAAATCATAGAATGGGGGTTTGTGAAGTCACAGAATTTAGGTGTGTGAAGTCAGAATGGAGGTGTGTGAGGTCAGAATGGAGGTGTGTGAAGTCATAGAATGGAGGTGTGTGAAGTCACATTGCAGGGGTGTGAACTCATAGAATGGAGGTGTGTGAAGTCACAATGTAGGTGTGTGAAGTCATAGAATGGAGGTGTGTGACGTCATAGAATGGAGGTGTGTGAAGTCACAGAATGGAGGTGTGTGAAGTCATAGAATGGAGGTGTGAGAAGTCACAGAATGGAGGTGTGTGAAATCATAGAATGGAGTTCTGTGAAGTCACAGAATGGAGGTGTGTGAAGTCAGAATGGAGGTGTGTGAAGTCAGAATGTAGGTGTGCGAAGTCATAGAATAGAGGTGTGTGAAGTCAGAATGGACGTGTGTGAAGTCATAGAATGGAGGTGTGTGAAGTCACAGAATGGAAGTGTGTGAAGTCATACAATGGAGGTGTGTGAACTCAGAATGGAGGTGTGTGATATCATAGATGGAGGTGTGTGAAGTCATAGTAAGGAGATGTGTGAAATCATAGAATGGAGTTTTGTGAAGTCACAGAATGGAGCTGTGTAAGTCAGAATTGAGGTGTGTGAAGTCATAGAATGTAGATGTGTGAAGTCATTGAATGGAGGATTGTCAAGTCACCGAAGGGAGGTTTGTAAAGTCATAGAATGGAGGTATGTGAGGTAAAATTGGAGGTGTGTTAAATCGGAGAATGGAGGTGTGTGAAGTCATAGAATGGACCTGTGTGAAGTCAGAATGGAAGTGTGTGAAGTCATACAATGGAGTTCTGTGAAGTCATGGAATGGAGTTGTGTGAAGTCATAGAATGGAGGTGTGTGAAGTCACAGAATGGAGGTGTTTGAAGTCACAGAATGGAAGAGTGTGAAGTCAAAAAAGAGGTGTGTGAAGTCACTGAATGGAGGTGTGTGAAGTCACAGAATGGAGATGTGGGAAGTCAAAAATGTGTTGTGAGAAGTCACAAATGTAGGTGTGAGAAGTCACAGAATGGAGGTGTGTGAAGTCATAGAATGGAGGTGTGTGAAATCTTAGAATGGAGGTGTGTGAGGTCACAGAATGGAGGTGTGTGAAGTCATAGAATGGAGGTGTGTGAAGTCACAGAATGGAGGTGTGTGAAATCATAGAATGGAGCTGTGTGAAGTCACAGAATGGAGGTGTGTGAAGTGAGAATGGAGGTGTGTGAAGTCATAGAATGGAGGTGTGTGAAGTGAGAATGGAGGTGTGAAGTCATAGAATGGAGGTGGGTGAAGTCATAGAAATTAGGTGTGGGAAGTCATAGAATGGAGAAGTGTGAAGTCATAGAATGAAGGTCTGTGAAGTCATAGAATGGAGGTGTGTGAATTCAGAATGTAGGTGTGCGAAGTCATAGAATAGAGGTGTGTGAAGTCAGAATGGAGGTGTGTGAAGTCACAGAATGGATGTTTCTGAAGGCATAGAATGGAGGTGTGTGAGGTCATAGAATGGATGTTTCTGAAGTAAGAATGAAGGTGTGTGAAATCATAGAATGGAGGTGTGTGAAGTCATAGAATGGAGGTGTGTGAAGTCACAGAATGGAAGTGTGTGAAGTCATACAATCGAGGTGTGTGAACTCAGAATGGAGGTGTGTGAAATCATAGATGGAGGTGTGTGAAGTCATAGTATGGAGATGTGTGAAATCATAGAAAGGAGAGTTTTGTAGTCACAGAATGGAGCTGTGTAAGTCAGAATTGAGGTGTGTGAAGTCATAGAATATAAATGTGTGAAGTCATAGAATGGAGGATTGTGAAGTACCGAAGAGAGGTTTTTGAAGTCATAGAATGGAGGTATGTGAAGTCAAATTAGAGGTGTGAAGTCGGAGAATGGAGGTGTGTGAAGTCATAGAATGGAGGTGTGTGAAATCATAGAATGGAGCTGTGTGAAGTCGTAGAATGGAGGTGTGTGAAGTCAGAGAATTGAGGTGTACGAAGTCATATATTGGAGGTGTGGGGAGTCAACATGGATGTGTGAAGTCATAGAATGTAGGTGTGTGAAGTCATAGAATGTAGGTGTGTGAAGTCATAGAATGGAGGTGTGTGAACTCATAGAATGGAGGTGTGTGACGTCACAATGGAAGTGTGTGAAGTCATAGAATGGAGGTGTGTGAAGTCACAGAATGGAAGTGTGTGAAGTCATACAATGGAGGTGTGTGAAGTCAGAATGGAGGTGTGTGAAGTCACAGAATGGAGGTGTGTGAACTCAAAATGGAGGTGTGTGAAGTCATAGATGGAGCTGTGTGAACTCATAGAATGGAGGTCTGTGACGTCACCATGGAAGTGTGTGAAATCATAGAATGGAGGTGTACGAAGTCACAGAATGGAGGTGTGGGAAGTCATTCAATGGAGGTGTGTGAAGTCAGAATGGAGGTGTGTGAAGTCATAGATGGAGGTGTGTGAAGTCATAGTATGGAGATGTGTGAAATCATAGAATGGAGTATTGTGAAGTCACAGAATGGAGGTGTGTCAATCAGAATTGAGGTGTGTGAAGTCATAGAATGTAGATGTGTGAAGTCATAGAATGGAGGATTGTGAAGTCAACGAAGGGAGGTTTGTGAAGTCATAGAATGGAGATATGTGAAGTCTAATTGGAATGGTGTGGTGTCGGAGAATTGAGGTGTTTGGAGTCATAGAATGGAGGTGGGTGAAGTCACAGAATGGACGGTATGAAGTCATAGAATGGAGGTGTGTGAAATCATAGAATGAGGGTGTGTGAGGTCATAAAATGGAGGTGTGTGAAGTCACAGAATGGAGGTGTGTGAAGTCATAGAATGGAGGTGTGTGATGTCATAGAATGGAAGTGTGTGAAGTCAAAGAATGGACATGTGTGAAGCCACAGAATGGAGGTGTGTGAAGTCACAGAATGGAGGTTTGTGAAGTCATAGAATAGAGGAATGAGAAGTCAAATTGGAGGGGTGTGAAGTCGGAGAATGGAGGTATGTGAAGTCACAGAATGGAGGTGGGTGAAGTCACAGAATGGAGGTGTGTGAAGTCATAGAATGGAGATGTGTGAAGTCACAGGTGGACAGGTATTAAGTCATAGAATGGAGGTTTGTGAAGTCACAGAATTGAAGTGTTTGAAGTCATATATTGGAGGTGTGTGAAGTCAAAATGGATGTGTGAAGTCATAGAATGGAGGTGTGTGAAGTCATAAAATGGAGGTGTGTGAAGTCAAAATGGTGGTGTGTGAAGTCACAAATGGAGGTGTGTGAAGTCATAGAACGGAGGTGTGTGAAGTCAAAATGGTCGTGTGTGAAGTCACAAATGGAGGTGTGTGAAGTCACAGAATGGAGGTGTGTGAAGTCCTAGAATGGAGGAGTGTGAAGTCAGAATGGAGATTTGTGAAGTCACAGAATGGAGGTGTGTGAAGTCATAGAATGGAGGTGTGTGAAATCATAGAAAGGAGGGTTTTGAAGTCACAGAATGGAGCTGTGTAAGTCAGAATTGAGGTGTGTGAAGTCATAGAATATAAATGTGTGAAGTCATAGAATGGAGGATTGTGAAGTCCCGAAGGGAGGTTTTTGAAGTCATAGAATGGAGGTATGTGAAGTCAAATTAGAGTTGTGAAGTCGGAGAATGGAGGTGTGTGAAGTCATAGAATGGAGGTGTGTGAAATCATAGAATGGAGCTGTGCGAAGTCGTAGAATGGAGGTGTGTGAAGTCAGAGAATTGAGGTGTATGAAGTCATATATTGGAGGTGTGGGGAGTCAACATGGATGTGTGAAGTCATAGAATGTAGGTGTGTGAAGTCATAGAATCTAGGTGTGTGAAGTCATAGAATGGAGGTGTGTGAAGTCATAGAATGGAGGTGTGTGAACTCATAGAATGGAGGTGTGTGACGTCACAATGGAAGTGTGTGAAGTCATAGAATGGAGGTGTTTGAAGTCACAGAATGGAAGTGTGTGAAGTCATACAATGGAGGTGTGTGAAGTCACAGAATGGAAGTGTGTGAAGTCATAAAATGGAGGTGTGTGAAGTCAGAATGGAGGTGTGTGAAGTCACAGAATGGAGGTGTGTGAACTCAAAATGGAGGTGTGTGAAGTCATAGATGGAGCTGTGTGAGTCAGAATTGAAGTGAATTAGTCATAGAATATAGATGTGTGAAGTCATAGAATGGAGGATTGTGAAGTCACCGAAGGGAGGTTTGTGAAGTCATAGAATGGAGGTGTGCGAAGTCAGAATGGAGGTGTGAAGTCATAGAATGGAGGTGGGTGAAGTCATAGAATAGAGGTGTATGAAGTCATAGAAAGGAGGTGTGTGAAGTCACAGAATGGAAGTGTGTGAAGTCACAGAATGGAGGTGTGCGAAGTCACAGAATGCAGGTGTGTGAAGTCACAGAATGGAGGTGTGTGAACTCAGAATGGAGGTGTGTGAAGTCATAGAATGGAAGTGTGTGAAGTCACAGAATGGAGGTGTGTGAAGTCACAGAATGGAAGTGTGTGAAGTCACAGAATGGAGGTGTGTGAACTCAGAATGGAGGTGTGTGAAGTCACAGACTGGAGGTGTGTGAAGTCATAGAATGGAAGTGTGTGAAGTCATAGAATGGAGGTGTGTGAAGTGAGAATGGAGGTGTGTGAAGTCACCGAATGTAGTTGTGTGAACGCAGAATATAGGTGTGTGAAGTCACAGAATGGAGGTTTGTGAAGTCATAGAATGGAGGTGAGTGAAGTCATAGAATGGATGTTTCAGAAGTAAGAATGAAGGTGTGTGAAGTCATAGAATGGAGGTGGGGGAACTCATAGAATGGAGGTGTGTGAAGTCACAGAATTGAGGTGTGTGGAGTCAGAATGGAGGTGTGTAGTCATAGATTGGATGTGGGTGAACTCATAGAATGGAGGTGTGTGAAGTCAGAATGGAGGTGTGTGAAGTCACAGAATTGAGGTGTGTGAACACGGAATGGAGGTGTGTGAAGTCAAAGAATGGATGTGTGTGAAGCCATGGAATGGAGGTGTGTGAAATCATAGAATGTATGTTTGTGAAGTAACAATGAAGGTGTGTGAAGTCGTAGAATGGAGGTGTGTGAAGTCACAGAATGGAGGTTTGTGAAGTCATAGAATGGAGGTGTGTGAAGTCATATAATGGAGGTGTGTGAAGTCACAAAATGGAGGTGTGTGAAGTCAGAATGGAGGTGTGAAGTCATAGAAAGGAGGTGGGTGAAGTCATAGAAAGGAGGTGTGGGAAGTCATAGAATGGAGGAGTGTGAAGTCATAGAGTGGAGGTGACTGAAGGCACAGATTCGAGGTCTGCGAAGTCATAGAATGGAGGTGTGTGAAGTCAGAATTGAGGTGTGTGAAGTCATAGAATGGTGGTGTGTGAAGTCACAGAATGGAGGTGTGTGACGTCAAAATGGAGGTGTGTGACGTCATAAATGGAGGTGTGTAAAGTCATAGAATGGAGGTGTGTGAAATCATACAATGGAGGATTGTGAAGTCACAGAATGGAGGTGTGTGAACACAGAATGGAGGTGTTTGATGTCACAGAATGGAGGTGTGTGAAGTCAAACAATGAAGGTGTGTGAAGTCATAGAATGGAGGTGTGTGAAGGCACCGATGGGAGGTGTGTGAAGTCATATAATGGAGGTGTGTGAAGTCAAAATTGAGGTGTGTGAAGTCATAAAATGTAGGTGTGAGAAGTCATAGAATGGACGTGTGTGAAATCATAGAATGAAGGTTTATGAGTCACAGAATGGAGGTGTGTGAAGTCACAGAATGGAGGTTTGTGAAGTCACAGAATGGAGGTGTGTGAAGTCATAGAATGGAGGTGTGTGAAGTCATAGACTGGAGGTGTGTGAAATCACAGAACGGAGGTGTGTGAAGTCACACAATTGAGGTTTGTGAAGTAAAAGAATGGAGGTGTGTGAAATCGCAGAATGGAGGTGTGTGAACTCAGAATGGAGGTGTGTGAAGTCACAGAATGGAGGTCTGTGAAGTCATAGAATGGAAGTTTGTGAAGTCATAGAATGGAGGTGTGTGAACTCAGAATGGAGGTGTGTGAAGTCACAGAATGGAGGTTTGCGAAGTCTTAGAATTTAGGTGTGTGAAGTCATAGAATTGTTGTTTCTGAATTAAGAATGAAGGTGTGGAAGTCATAGAATGGAGGTGTGTGAAGACAAAATTGTGGTGTGTGAACTCATAGAATGGATGCGTGTGAACTCATAGAATGGAGTTTTGTGAAGTCATGGAATGGATGTGTGTGAAGTCAAAGAATGGAGGTGTGCGAAGTCAAACAATGGTGGTGTGTGAAGTCACAAAATGGAGGTGTGTGAAGTCACAGAATGGAAGTGTGTGAAGTCAAAATGGAGGTGTGTGAAATCACAGAATGGAGGTGTGTGAACTCATAGAATGGAGGTGTGTGAAGTCATGGAATGGAGGTTTGTGAAGTCAAACATTGTAAGTGTGGGAAGTTACAGAAAAGAGATGTGTGAAGTCATAGAATGGAGGTGTTTCAAGTCATAGAATGGAGGAGTGTGAAGTCAGAATGGAGATGTGTGAAGTCACAGAATGGAGGTGTGTGAAGTCATAGAATGTTGGTGTATGAAGTCATAGAATGGAGGTGTATGAAGTCATAGAATGGAGTTGTGTGAAGTCAGAATGCAGGTGTGTGAAGTCATAGAAAGGAGGTGTGTGAAGTCATAGAATGGAGGTGTGTGAAGTCATAGAATGGAGGTGTGTGAAATCACAGAATGGAGGTGTGTGAATTCGCAGAATGGAGGTGTGTAAAGTCATAGAGTCGAGATGTGTGAAGTCACAGAGTGGAGCTGTGTGAAGTCATAGAATGGAGGTTTGTGAAGTCACAGAATGGAGGTGTGTGAAGACAGAATAGAGGTGTACAAAGTCATAGAAGGGAGGTGTGTGAAGTCAGAAAGGTGCTGTGTGAAGTCATAGAATGGAGGTGTGTGAAGTTAGAATGGAGGGGTGTGAACTGATAGAATGGAGGTGTGTGAAGTCACAGAATGGAGGTGTGTGAAGTCATAGAATGGAGGTGTGTGAAGTCAGATTTGAGGTGTGTGAAGTCATAGAATGGAGGTGTGTCAACTCAGAAAGGAGGTGTGTGAAGTCATAGAATGGAGGTGTGTGAAGTCATAGAATAGAGGTGTGTGAAATCATAGAATGGAGGTGTGTGAAGTCACAGAATTTAGGTGTGTGAAGTCAGAATGGAGGTGGGTGAGGTCAGAATAGAGGTGTGTGAAGTCATAGAATGGAGGTGTGTGAAGTCATATTGCAGGTGTGTGAACTCATAGAATGGAGGTGTGTATAGTCACAATGTAGGTGTGTGAAGTCATAGAATGGAGGTGTGTGAAGTCGTAGAATGGAGGTGTGTGAAGTCACAGAATGGAGGTGTGTGAAGTCATAGAATGGAGGTGTGTAAAGTCACAGAATGGAGGTGTGTGAAATCATAGAATGGAGTTGTGTGAAGTCACAGAATTGTGGTGTGTGAAGTCAAATTGGAGGTGTGTGAAGTCAAAGAATGGAGGTGTGTGAAGTGAGAATGGAGGTGTGAAGTCGTAGAATGAAGGTGGGTGAATTCAGAATGGAGGTGTGTGAGTCATAGAATGGAGGTGTGTGAAGTCAGAATGGAGGTGTGTGAACGCATAGGATGTAGGTGGGTGACGTCACAGTGGAATTGTGTGAAGTCATAGAATGGAGGTGTGTGAAGTCACAGAATGGAGGTGTGTGAAGTCATAGAATGGAGGAGGTGTGTGAAGTTATAGAATGGATGTTTGTAAAGTAAGAATGAAGGTGTGTGAAGTCACAGAATGGAGGTGTGTGACGTCAAAGAGTGGAGGTGTGTGAAGTCATAGAATATAGCTGTGTGAAGTCAGAATGGACGTGTGTGAAGTCACAGAATGGAGGTGTGTCAACTCAGAATTTAGGTTTGTGAAGTCAAAGAATTGAGGTGTGTGATGTCATAGAATGGAGGTGTGTGAAGTCATAAAATGGAGGTGTGTGAAGTCAGAATGGAGGTGTGTGAAGTCATAGAATGGAGGTGTGTGAAGTCACAGAATGGAAGTGTGTGAAGTCATACAATCGAGGTGTGTGAACTCAGAATGGAGGTGTGTGAAATCATAGATGGAGGTGTGTGAAGTCATAGTATGGAGATGTGTGAAATCATAGAAAGGAGAGTTTTGTAGTCACAGAATGGAGTTGTGTAAGTCAGAATTGAGGTGTGTGAAGTCATAGAATATAAATGTGTGAAGTCATAGAATGGAGGATTGTGAAGTACCGAAGAGAGGTTTTTGAAGTCATAGAATGGAGGTATGTGAAGTCAAATTAGAGGTGTGAAGTCGGAGAATGGAGGTGTGTGAAGTCATAGAATGGAGGTGTGTGAAATCATAGAATGGAGCTGTGTGAAGTCGTAGAATGGAGGTGTGTGAAGTCAGAGAATTGAGGTGTACGAAGTCATATATTGGAGGTGTGGGGAGTCAACATGGATGTGTGAAGTCATAGAATGTAGGTGTGTGAAGTCATAGAATGTAGGTGTGTGAAGTCATAGAATGGAGGTGTGTGAAGTCATAGAATGGAGGTGTGTGAACTCATAGAATGGAGGTGTGTGACGTCACAATGGAAGTGTGTGAAGTCATAGAATGGAGGTGTGTGAAGTCACAGAATGGAAGTGTGTGAAGTCATACAATGGAGGTGTGTGAAGTCAGAATGGAGGTGTGTGAAGTCACAGAATGGAGGTGTGTGAACTCAAAATGGAGGTGTGTGAAGTCATAGATGGAGCTGTGTGAACTCATAGAATGGAGGTCTGTGACGTCACCATGGAAGTGTGTGAAATCATAGAATGGAGGTGTACGAAGTCACAGAATGGAGGTGTGGGAAGTCATTCAATGGAGGTGTGTGAAGTCAGAATGGAGGTGTGTGAAGTCATAGATGGAGGTGTGTGAAGTCATAGTATGGAGATGTGTGAAATCATAGAATGGAGTATTGTGAAGTCACAGAATGGAGGTGTGTCAATCAGAATTGAGGTGTGTGAAGTCATAGAATGTAGATGTGTGAAGTCATAGAATGGAGGATTGTGAAGTCAACGAAGGGAGGTTTGTGAAGTCATAGAATGGAGATATGTGAAGTCTAATTGGAATGGTGTGGTGTCGGAGAATTGAGGTGTTTGGAGTCATAGAATGGAGGTGGGTGAAGTCACAGAATGGACGGTATGAAGTCATAGAATGGAGGTGTGTGAAATCATAGAATGAGGGTGTGTGAGGTCATAAAATGGAGGTGTGTGAAGTCACAGAATGGAGGTGTGTGAAGTCATAGAATGGAGGTGTGTGATGTCATAGAATGGAAGTGTGTGAAGTCAAAGAATGGACATGTGTGAAGCCACAGAATGGAGGTGTGTGAAGTCACAGAATGGAGGTTTGTGAAGTCATAGAATAGAGGAATGATAAGTCAAATTGGAGGGGTGTGAAGTCGGAGAATGGAGGTATGTGAAGTCACAGAATGGAGGTGGGTGAAGTCACAGAATGGAGGTGTGTGAAGTCATAGAATGGAGATGTGTGAAGTCACAGGTGGACAGGTATTAAGTCATAGAATGGAGGTTTGTGAAGTCACAGAATTGAAGTGTTTGAAGTCATATATTGGAGGTGTGTGAAGTCAAAATGGATGTGTGAAGTCATAGAATGGAGGTGTGTGAAGTCATAAAATGGAGGTGTGTGAAGTCAAAATGGTGGTGTGTGAAGTCACAAATGGAGGTGTGTGAAGTCATAGAACGGAGGTGTGTGAAGTCAAAATGGTCGTGTGTGAAGTCACAAATGGAGGTGTGTGAAGTCACAGAATGGAGGTGTGTGAAGTCCTAGAATGGAGGAGTGTGAAGTCAGAATGGAGATTTGTGAAGTCACAGAATGGAGGTGTGTGAAGTCATAGAATGGAGGTGTGTGAAATCATAGAAAGGAGGGTTTTGAAGTCACAGAATGGAGCTGTGTAAGTCAGAATTGAGGTGTGTGAAGTCATAGAATATAAATGTGTGAAGTCATAGAATGGAGGATTGTGAAGTCCCGAAGGGAGGTTTTTGAAGTCATAGAATGGAGGTATGTGAAGTCAAATTAGAGTTGTGAAGTCGGAGAATGGAGGTGTGTGAAGTCATAGAATAGAGGTGTGTGAAATCATAGAATGGAGGTGTGTGAAGTCACAGAATTTAGGTGTGTGAAGTCAGAATGGAGTTGGGTGAGGTCAGAATAGAGGTGTGTGAAGTCATAGAATGGAGGTGTGTGAAGTCATATTGCAGGTGTGTGAACTCATAGAATGGAGGTGTGTATAGTCACAATGTAGGTGTGTGAAGTCATAGAATGGAGGTGTGTGAAGTCGTAGAATGGAGGTGTGTGAAGTCACAGAATGGAGGTGTGTGAAGTCATAGAATGGAGGTGTGTAAAGTCACAGAATGGAGGTGTGTGAAATCATAGAATGGAGTTGTGTGAAGTCACAGAATTGTGGTGTGTGAAGTCAAATTGGAGGTGTGTGAAGTCATAGAATGGAGGTGTGTGAAGTGAGAATGGAGGTGTGAAGTCGTAGAATGAAGGTGGGTGAATTCAGAATGGAGGTGTGTGAGTCATAGAATGGAGGTGTGTGAAGTCAGAATGGAGGTGTGTGAACGCATAGGATGTAGGTGGGTGACGTCACAGTGGAATTGTGTGAAGTCATAGAATGGAGGTGTGTGAAGTCACAGAATGGAGGTGTGTGAAGTCATAGAATGGAGGAGGTGTGTGAAGTTATAGAATGGATGTTTGTAAAGTAAGAATGAAGGTGTGTGAAGTCACAGAATGGAGGTGTGTGACGTCAAAGAGTAGAGGTGTGTGAAGTCATAGAATATAGCTGTGTGAAGTCAGAATGGACGTGTGTGAAGTCACAGAATGGAGGTGTGTCAACTCAGAATTTAGGTTTGTGAAGTCAAAGAATTGAGGTGTGTGATGTCATAGAATGGAGGTGTGTGAAGTCATAAAATGGAGGTGTGTGAAGTCAGAATGGAGGTGTGTGAAGTCATAGAATGGAGGTGTGTGAAGTCACAGAATGGAAGTGTGTGAAGTCATACAATCGAGGTGTGTGAACTCAGAATGGAGGTGTGTGAAATCATAGATGGAGGTGTGTGAAGTCATAGTATGGAGATGTGTGAAATCATAGAAAGGAGAGTTTTGTAGTCACAGAATGGAGCTGTGTAAGTCAGAATTGAGGTGTGTGAAGTCATAGAATATAAATGTGTGAAGTCATAGAATGGAGGATTGTGAAGTACCGAAGAGAGGTTTTTGAAGTCATAGAATGGAGGTATGTGAAGTCAAATTAGAGGTGTGAAGTCGGAGAATGGAGGTGTGTGAAGTCATAGAATGGAGGTGTGTGAAATCATAGAATGGAGCTGTGTGAAGTCGTAGAATGGAGGTGTGTGAAGTCAGAGAATTGAGGTGTACGAAGTCATATATTGGAGGTGTGGGGAGTCAACATGGATGTGTGAAGTCATAGAATGTAGGTGTGTGAAGTCATAGAATGTAGGTGTGTGAAGTCATAGAATGGAGGTGTGTGAAGTCATAGAATGGAGGTGTGTGAACTCATAGAATGGAGGTGTGTGACGTCACAATGGAAGTGTGTGAAGTCATAGAATGGAGGTGTGTGAAGTCACAGAATGGAAGTGTGTGAAGTCATACAATGGAGGTGTGTGAAGTCAGAATGGAGGTGTGTGAAGTCACAGAATGGAGGTGTGTGAACTCAAAATGGAGGTGTGTGAAGTCATAGATGGAGCTGTGTGAACTCATAGAATGGAGGTCTGTGACGTCACCATGGAAGTGTGTGAAATCATAGAATGGAGGTGTACGAAGTCACAGAATGGAGGTGTGGGAAGTCATTCAATGGAGGTGTGTGAAGTCAGAATGGAGGTGTGTGAAGTCATAGATGGAGGTGTGTGAAGTCATAGTATGGAGATGTGTGAAATCATAGAATGGAGTATTGTGAAGTCACAGAATGGAGGTGTGTCAATCAGAATTGAGGTGTGTGAAGTCATAGAATGTAGATGTGTGAAGTCATAGAATGGAGGATTGTGAAGTCAACGAAGGGAGGTTTGTGAAGTCATAGAATGGAGATATGTGAAGTCTAATTGGAATGGTGTGGTGTCGGAGAATTGAGGTGTTTGGAGTCATAGAATGGAGGTGGGTGAAGTCACAGAATGGACGGTATGAAGTCATAGAATGGAGGTGTGTGAAATCATAGAATGAGGGTGTGTGAGGTCATAAAATGGAGGTGTGTGAAGTCACAGAATGGAGGTGTGTGAAGTCATAGAATGGAGGTGTGTGATGTCATAGAATGGAAGTGTGTGAAGTCAAAGAATGGACATGTGTGAAGCCACAGAATGGAGGTGTGTGAAGTCACAGAATGGAGGTTTGTGAAGTCATAGAATAGAGGAATGAGAAGTCAAATTGGAGGGGTGTGAAGTCGGAGAATGGAGGTATGTGAAGTCACAGAATGGAGGTGGGTGAAGTCACAGAATGGAGGTGTGTGAAGTCATAGAATGGAGATGTGTGAAGTCACAGGTGGACAGGTATTAAGTCATAGAATGGAGGTTTGTGAAGTCACAGAATTGAAGTGTTTGAAGTCATATATTGGAGGTGTGTGAAGTCAAAATGGATGTGTGAAGTCATAGAATGGAGGTGTGTGAAGTCATAAAATGGAGGTGTGTGAAGTCAAAATGGTGGTGTGTGAAGTCACAAATGGAGGTGTGTGAAGTCATAGAACGGAGGTGTGTGAAGTCAAAATGGTCGTGTGTGAAGTCACAAATGGAGGTGTGTGAAGTCACAGAATGGAGGTGTGTGAAGTCCTAGAATGGAGGAGTGTGAAGTCAGAATGGAGATTTGTGAAGTCACAGAATGGAGGTGTGTGAAGTCATAGAATGGAGGTGTGTGAAATCATAGAAAGGAGGGTTTTGAAGTCACAGAATGGAGCTGTGTAAGTCAGAATTGAGGTGTGTGAAGTCATAGAATATAAATGTGTGAAGTCATAGAATGGAGGATTGTGAAGTCCCGAAGGGAGGTTTTTGAAGTCATAGAATGGAGGTATGTGAAGTCAAATTAGAGTTGTGAAGTCGGAGAATGGAGGTGTGTGAAGTCATAGAATGGAGGTGTGTGAAATCATAGAATGGAGCTGTGCGAAGTCGTAGAATGGAGGTGTGTGAAGTCAGAGAATTGAGGTGTATGAAGTCATATATTGGAGGTGTGGGGAGTCAACATGGATGTGTGAAGTCATAGAATGTAGGTGTGTGAAGTCATAGAATCTAGGTGTGTGAAGTCATAGAATGGAGGTGTGTGAAGTCATAGAATGGAGGTGTGTGAACTCATAGAATGGAGGTGTGTGACGTCACAATGGAAGTGTGTGAAGTCATAGAATGGAGGTGTTTGAAGTCACAGAATGGAAGTGTGTGAAGTCATACAATGGAGGTGTGTGAAGTCACAGAATGGAAGTGTGTGAAGTCATACAATGGAGGTGTGTGAAGTCAGAATGGAGGTGTGTGAAGTCACAGAATGGAGGTGTGTGAACTCAAAATGGAGGTGTGTGAAGTCATAGATGGAGCTGTGTGAGTCAGAATTGAAGTGAATTAGTCATAGAATATAGATGTGTGAAGTCATAGAATGGAGGATTGTGAAGTCACCGAAGGGAGGTTTGTGAAGTCATAGAATGGAGGTGTGCGAAGTCAGAATGGAGGTGTGAAGTCATAGAATGGAGGTGGGTGAAGTCATAGAATAGAGGTGTATGAAGTCATAGAAAGGAGGTGTGTGAAGTCACAGAATGGAAGTGTGTGAAGTCACAGAATGGAGGTGTGCGAAGTCACAGAATGCAGGTGTGTGAAGTCACAGAATGGAGGTGTGTGAACTCAGAATGGAGGTGTGTGAAGTCATAGAATGGAAGTGTGTGAAGTCACAGAATGGAGGTGTGTGAAGTCACAGAATGGAAGTGTGTGAAGTCACAGAATGGAGGTGTGTGAACTCAGAATGGAGGTGTGTGAAGTCACAGACTGGAGGTGTGTGAAGTCATAGAATGGAAGTGTGTGAAGTCATAGAATGGAGGTGTGTGAAGTGAGAATGGAGGTGTGTGAAGTCACCGAATGTAGTTGTGTGAACGCAGAATATAGGTGTGTGAAGTCACAGAATGGAGGTTTGTGAAGTCATAGAATGGAGGTGAGTGAAGTCATAGAATGGATGTTTCAGAAGTAAGAATGAAGGTGTGTGAAGTCATAGAATGGAGGTGGGGGAACTCATAGAATGGAGGTGTGTGAAGTCACAGAATTGAGGTGTGTGGAGTCAGAATGGAGGTGTGTAGTCATAGATTGGATGTGGGTGAACTCATAGAATGGAGGTGTGTGAAGTCAGAATGGAGGTGTGTGAAGTCACAGAATTGAGGTGTGTGAACACGGAATGGAGGTGTGTGAAGTCAAAGAATGGATGTGTGTGAAGCCATGGAATGGAGGTGTGTGAAATCATAGAATGTATGTTTGTGAAGTAACAATGAAGGTGTGTGAAGTCATAGAATGGAGGTGTGTGAAGTCACAGAATGGAGGTTTGTGAAGTCATAGAATGGAGGTGTGTGAAGTCATATAATGGAGGTGTGTGAAGTCACAAAATGGAGGTGTGTGAAGTCAGAATGGAGGTGTGAAGTCACAGAATGGAGGTGTGTGAAGTCATAGAATGGAGGTGTGTGATGTCATAGAATGGAAGTGTGTGAAGTCAAAGAATGGACATGTGTGAAGCCACAGAATGGAGGTGTGTGAAGTCACAGAATGGAGGTTTGTGAAGTCATAGAATAGAGGAATGAGAAGTCAAATTGGAGGGGTGTGAAGTCGGAGAATGGAGGTATGTGAAGTCACAGAATGGAGGTGGGTGAAGTCACAGAATGGAGGTGTGTGAAGTCATAGAATGGAGATGTGTGAAGTCACAGGTGGACAGGTATTAAGTCATAGAATGGAGGTTTGTGAAGTCACAGAATTGAAGTGTTTGAAGTCATATATTGGAGGTGTGTGAAGTCAAAATGGATGTGTGAAGTCATAGAATGGAGGTGTGTGAAGTCATAAAATGGAGGTGTGTGAAGTCAAAATGGTGGTGTGTGAAGTCACAAATGGAGGTGTGTGAAGTCATAGAACGGAGGTGTGTGAAGTCAAAATGGTCGTGTGTGAAGTCACAAATGGAGGTGTGTGAAGTCACAGAATGGAGGTGTGTGAAGTCCTAGAATGGAGGAGTGTGAAGTCAGAATGGAGATTTGTGAAGTCACAGAATGGAGGTGTGTGAAGTCATAGAATGGAGGTGTGTGAAATCATAGAAAGGAGGGTTTTGAAGTCACAGAATGGAGCTGTGTAAGTCAGAATTGAGGTGTGTGAAGTCATAGAATATAAATGTGTGAAGTCATAGAATGGAGGATTGTGAAGTCCCGAAGGGAGGTTTTTGAAGTCATAGAATGGAGGTATGTGAAGTCAAATTAGAGTTGTGAAGTCGGAGAATGGAGGTGTGTGAAGTCATAGAATGGAGGTGTGTGAAATCATAGAATGGAGCTGTGCGAAGTCGTAGAATGGAGGTGTGTGAAGTCAGAGAATTGAGGTGTATGAAGTCATATATTGGAGGTGTGGGGAGTCAACATGGATGTGTGAAGTCATAGAATGTAGGTGTGTGAAGTCATAGAATCTAGGTGTGTGAAGTCATAGAATGGAGGTGTGTGAAGTCATAGAATGGAGGTGTGTGAACTCATAGAATGGAGGTGTGTGACGTCACAATGGAAGTGTGTGAAGTCATAGAATGGAGGTGTTTGAAGTCACAGAATGGAAGTGTGTGAAGTCATACAATGGAGGTGTGTGAAGTCACAGAATGGAAGTGTGTGAAGTCATACAATGGAGGTGTGTGAAGTCAGAATGGAGGTGTGTGAAGTCACAGAATGGAGGTGTGTGAACTCAAAATGGAGGTGTGTGAAGTCATAGATGGAGCTGTGTGAGTCAGAATTGAAGTGAATTAGTCATAGAATATAGATGTGTGAAGTCATAGAATGGAGGATTGTGAAGTCACCGAAGGGAGGTTTGTGAAGTCATAGAATGGAGGTGTGCGAAGTCAGAATGGAGGTGTGAAGTCATAGAATGGAGGTGGGTGAAGTCATAGAATAGAGGTGTATGAAGTCATAGAAAGGAGGTGTGTGAAGTCACAGAATGGAAGTGTGTGAAGTCACAGAATGGAGGTGTGCGAAGTCACAGAATGCAGGTGTGTGAAGTCACAGAATGGAGGTGTGTGAACTCAGAATGGAGGTGTGTGAAGTCATAGAATGGAAGTGTGTGAAGTCACAGAATGGAGGTGTGTGAAGTCACAGAATGGAAGTGTGTGAAGTCACAGAATGGAGGTGTGTGAACTCAGAATGGAGGTGTGTGAAGTCACAGACTGGAGGTGTGTGAAGTCATAGAATGGAAGTGTGTGAAGTCATAGAATGGAGGTGTGTGAAGTGAGAATGGAGGTGTGTGAAGTCACCGAATGTAGTTGTGTGAACGCAGAATATAGGTGTGTGAAGTCACAGAATGGAGGTTTGTGAAGTCATAGAATGGAGGTGAGTGAAGTCATAGAATGGATGTTTCAGAAGTAAGAATGAAGGTGTGTGAAGTCATAGAATGGAGGTGGGGGAACTCATAGAATGGAGGTGTGTGAAGTCACAGAATTGAGGTGTGTGGAGTCAGAATGGAGGTGTGTAGTCATAGATTGGATGTGGGTGAACTCATAGAATGGAGGTGTGTGAAGTCAGAATGGAGGTGTGTGAAGTCACAGAATTGAGGTGTGTGAACACGGAATGGAGGTGTGTGAAGTCAAAGAATGGATGTGTGTGAAGCCATGGAATGGAGGTGTGTGAAATCATAGAATGTATGTTTGTGAAGTAACAATGAAGGTGTGTGAAGTCATAGAATGGAGGTGTGTGAAGTCACAGAATGGAGGTTTGTGAAGTCATAGAATGGAGGTGTGTGAAGTCATATAATGGAGGTGTGTGAAGTCACAAAATGGAGGTGTGTGAAGTCAGAATGGAGGTGTGAAGTCATAGAAAGGAGGTGGGTGAAGTCATAGAAAGGAGGTGTGGGAAGTCATAGAATGGAGGAGTGTGAAGTCATAGAGTGGAGGTGACTGAAGGCACAGATTCGAGGTCTGCGAAGTCATAGAATGGAGGTGTGTGAAGTCAGAATTGAGGTGTGTGAAGTCATAGAATGGTGGTGTGTGAAGTCACAGAATGGAGGTGTGTGACGTCAAAATGGAGGTGTGTGACGTCATAAATGGAGGTGTGTAAAGTCATAGAATGGAGGTGTGTGAAATCATACAATGGAGGATTGTGAAGTCACAGAATGGAGGTGTGTGAACACAGAATGGAGGTGTTTGATGTCACAGAATGGAGGTGTGTGAAGTCAAACAATGAAGGTGTGTGAAGTCATAGAATGGAGGTGTGTGAAGGCACCGATGGGAGGTGTGTGAAGTCATATAATGGAGGTGTGTGAAGTCAAAATTGAGGTGTGTGAAGTCATAAAATGTAGGTGTGAGAAGTCATAGAATGGACGTGTGTGAAATCATAGAATGAAGGTTTATGAGTCACAGAATGGAGGTGTGTGAAGTCACAGAATGGAGGTTTGTGAAGTCATAGAATAGAGGAATGAGAAGTCAAATTGGAGGGGTGTGAAGTCGGAGAATGGAGGTATGTGAAGTCACAGAATGGAGGTGGGTGAAGTCACAGAATGGAGGTGTGTGAAGTCATAGAATGGAGATGTGTGAAGTCACAGGTGGACAGGTATTAAGTCATAGAATGGAGGTTTGTGAAGTCACAGAATTGAAGTGTTTGAAGTCATATATTGGAGGTGTGTGAAGTCAAAATGGATGTGTGAAGTCATAGAATGGAGGTGTGTGAAGTCATAAAATGGAGGTGTGTGAAGTCAAAATGGTGGTGTGTGAAGTCACAAATGGAGGTGTGTGAAGTCATAGAACGGAGGTGTGTGAAGTCAAAATGGTCGTGTGTGAAGTCACAAATGGAGGTGTGTGAAGTCACAGAATGGAGGTGTGTGAAGTCCTAGAATGGAGGAGTGTGAAGTCAGAATGGAGATTTGTGAAGTCACAGAATGGAGGTGTGTGAAGTCATAGAATGGAGGTGTGTGAAATCATAGAAAGGAGGGTTTTGAAGTCACAGAATGGAGCTGTGTAAGTCAGAATTGAGGTGTGTGAAGTCATAGAATATAAATGTGTGAAGTCATAGAATGGAGGATTGTGAAGTCCCGAAGGGAGGTTTTTGAAGTCATAGAATGGAGGTATGTGAAGTCAAATTAGAGTTGTGAAGTCGGAGAATGGAGGTGTGTGAAGTCATAGAATGGAGGTGTGTGAAATCATAGAATGGAGCTGTGCGAAGTCGTAGAATGGAGGTGTGTGAAGTCAGAGAATTGAGGTGTATGAAGTCATATATTGGAGGTGTGGGGAGTCAACATGGATGTGTGAAGTCATAGAATGTAGGTGTGTGAAGTCATAGAATCTAGGTGTGTGAAGTCATAGAATGGAGGTGTGTGAAGTCATAGAATGGAGGTGTGTGAACTCATAGAATGGAGGTGTGTGACGTCACAATGGAAGTGTGTGAAGTCATAGAATGGAGGTGTTTGAAGTCACAGAATGGAAGTGTGTGAAGTCATACAATGGAGGTGTGTGAAGTCACAGAATGGAAGTGTGTGAAGTCATACAATGGAGGTGTGTGAAGTCAGAATGGAGGTGTGTGAAGTCACAGAATGGAGGTGTGTGAACTCAAAATGGAGGTGTGTGAAGTCATAGATGGAGCTGTGTGAGTCAGAATTGAAGTGAATTAGTCATAGAATATAGATGTGTGAAGTCATAGAATGGAGGATTGTGAAGTCACCGAAGGGAGGTTTGTGAAGTCATAGAATGGAGGTGTGCGAAGTCAGAATGGAGGTGTGAAGTCATAGAATGGAGGTGGGTGAAGTCATAGAATAGAGGTGTATGAAGTCATAGAAAGGAGGTGTGTGAAGTCACAGAATGGAAGTGTGTGAAGTCACAGAATGGAGGTGTGCGAAGTCACAGAATGCAGGTGTGTGAAGTCACAGAATGGAGGTGTGTGAACTCAGAATGGAGGTGTGTGAAGTCATAGAATGGAAGTGTGTGAAGTCACAGAATGGAGGTGTGTGAAGTCACAGAATGGAAGTGTGTGAAGTCACAGAATGGAGGTGTGTGAACTCAGAATGGAGGTGTGTGAAGTCACAGACTGGAGGTGTGTGAAGTCATAGAATGGAAGTGTGTGAAGTCATAGAATGGAGGTGTGTGAAGTGAGAATGGAGGTGTGTGAAGTCACCGAATGTAGTTGTGTGAACGCAGAATATAGGTGTGTGAAGTCACAGAATGGAGGTTTGTGAAGTCATAGAATGGAGGTGAGTGAAGTCATAGAATGGATGTTTCAGAAGTAAGAATGAAGGTGTGTGAAGTCATAGAATGGAGGTGGGGGAACTCATAGAATGGAGGTGTGTGAAGTCACAGAATTGAGGTGTGTGGAGTCAGAATGGAGGTGTGTAGTCATAGATTGGATGTGGGTGAACTCATAGAATGGAGGTGTGTGAAGTCAGAATGGAGGTGTGTGAAGTCACAGAATTGAGGTGTGTGAACACGGAATGGAGGTGTGTGAAGTCAAAGAATGGATGTGTGTGAAGCCATGGAATGGAGGTGTGTGAAATCATAGAATGTATGTTTGTGAAGTAACAATGAAGGTGTGTGAAGTCGTAGAATGGAGGTGTGTGAAGTCACAGAATGGAGGTTTGTGAAGTCATAGAATGGAGGTGTGTGAAGTCATATAATGGAGGTGTGTGAAGTCACAAAATGGAGGTGTGTGAAGTCAGAATGGAGGTGTGAAGTCATAGAAAGGAGGTGGGTGAAGTCATAGAAAGGAGGTGTGGGAAGTCATAGAATGGAGGAGTGTGAAGTCATAGAGTGGAGGTGACTGAAGGCACAGATTCGAGGTCTGCGAAGTCATAGAATGGAGGTGTGTGAAGTCAGAATTGAGGTGTGTGAAGTCATAGAATGGTGGTGTGTGAAGTCACAGAATGGAGGTGTGTGACGTCAAAATGGAGGTGTGTGACGTCATAAATGGAGGTGTGTAAAGTCATAGAATGGAGGTGTGTGAAATCATACAATGGAGGATTGTGAAGTCACAGAATGGAGGTGTGTGAACACAGAATGGAGGTGTTTGATGTCACAGAATGGAGGTGTGTGAAGTCAAACAATGAAGGTGTGTGAAGTCATAGAATGGAGGTGTGTGAAGGCACCGATGGGAGGTGTGTGAAGTCATATAATGGAGGTGTGTGAAGTCAAAATTGAGGTGTGTGAAGTCATAAAATGTAGGTGTGAGAAGTCATAGAATGGACGTGTGTGAAATCATAGAATGAAGGTTTATGAGTCACAGAATGGAGGTGTGTGAAGTCACAGAATGGAGGTTTGTGAAGTCACAGAATGGAGGTGTGTGAAGTCATAGAATGGAGGTGTGTGAAGTCATAGACTGGAGGTGTGTGAAGTCACAGAACGGAGGTGTGTGAAGTCACACAATTGAGGTTTGTGAAGTAAAAGAATGGAGGTGTGTGAAATCGCAGAATGGAGGTGTGTGAACTCAGAATGGAGGTGTGTGAAGTCACAGAATGGAGGTCTGTGAAGTCATAGAATGGAAGTTTGTGAAGTCATAGAATGGAGGTGTGTGAACTCAGAATGGAGGTGTGTGAAGTCACAGAATGGAGGTTTGCGAAGTCTTAGAATTTAGGTGTGTGAAGTCATAGAATTGTTGTTTCTGAATTAAGAATGAAGGTGTGGAAGTCATAGAATGGAGGTGTGTGAAGACAAAATTGTGGTGTGTGAACTCATAGAATGGATGCGTGTGAACTCATAGAATGGAGTTTTGTGAAGTCATGGAATGGATGTGTGTGAAGTCAAAGAATGGAGGTGTGCGAAGTCAAACAATGGTGGTGTGTGAAGTCACAAAATGGAGGTGTGTGAAGTCACAGAATGGAAGTGTGTGAAGTCAAAATGGAGGTGTGTGAAATCACAGAATGGAGGTGTGTGAACTCATAGAATGGAGGTGTGTGAAGTCATGGAATGGAGGTTTGTGAAGTCAAACATTGTAAGTGTGGGAAGTTACAGAAAAGAGATGTGTGAAGTCATAGAATGGAGGTGTTTCAAGTCATAGAATGGAGGAGTGTGAAGTCAGAATGGAGATGTGTGAAGTCACAGAATGGAGGTGTGTGAAGTCATAGAATGTTGGTGTATGAAGTCATAGAATGGAGGTGTATGAAGTCATAGAATGGAGTTGTGTGAAGTCAGAATGCAGGTGTGTGAAGTCATAGAAAGGAGGTGTGTGAAGTCATAGAATGGAGGTGTGTGAAGTCATAGAATGGAGGTGTGTGAAATCACAGAATGGAGGTGTGTGAATTCGCAGAATGGAGGTGTGTAAAGTCATAGAGTCGAGATGTGTGAAGTCACAGAGTGGAGCTGTGTGAAGTCATAGAATGGAGGTTTGTGAAGTCACAGAATGGAGGTGTGTGAAGACAGAATAGAGGTGTACAAAGTCATAGAAGGGAGGTGTGTGAAGTCAGAAAGGTGCTGTGTGAAGTCATAGAATGGAGGTGTGTGAAGTTAGAATGGAGGGGTGTGAACTGATAGAATGGAGGTGTGTGAAGTCACAGAATGGAGGTGTGTGAAGTCATAGAATGGAGGTGTGTGAAGTCAGATTTGAGGTGTGTGAAGTCATAGAATGGAGGTGTGTCAACTCAGAAAGGAGGTGTGTGAAGTCATAGAATGGAGGTGTGTGAAGTCATAGAATAGAGGTGTGTGAAATCATAGAATGGAGGTGTGTGAAGTCACAGAATTTAGGTGTGTGAAGTCAGAATGGAGGTGGGTGAGGTCAGAATAGAGGTGTGTGAAGTCATAGAATGGAGGTGTGTGAAGTCATATTGCAGGTGTGTGAACTCATAGAATGGAGGTGTGTATAGTCACAATGTAGGTGTGTGAAGTCATAGAATGGAGGTGTGTGAAGTCGTAGAATGGAGGTGTGTGAAGTCACAGAATGGAGGTGTGTGAAGTCATAGAATGGAGGTGTGTAAAGTCACAGAATGGAGGTGTGTGAAATCATAGAATGGAGTTGTGTGAAGTCACAGAATTGTGGTGTGTGAAGTCAAATTGGAGGTGTGTGAAGTCATAGAATGGAGGTGTGTGAAGTGAGAATGGAGGTGTGAAGTCGTAGAATGAAGGAGGGTGAATTCAGAATGGAGGTGTGTGAGTCATAGAATGGAGGTGTGTGAAGTCAGAATGGAGGTGTGTGAACGCATAGGATGTAGGTGGGTGACGTCACAGTGGAATTGTGTGAAGTCATAGAATGGAGGTGTGTGAAGTCACAGAATGGAGGTGTGTGAAGTCATAGAATGGAGGAGGTGTGTGAAGTTATAGAATGGATGTTTGTAAAGTAAGAATGAAGGTGTGTGAAGTCACAGAATGGAGGTGTGTGACGTCAAAGAGTGGAGGTGTGTGAAGTCATAGAATATAGCTGTGTGAAGTCAGAATGGACGTGTGTGAAGTCACAGAATGGAGGTGTGTCAACTCAGAATTTAGGTTTGTGAAGTCAAAGAATTGAGGTGTGTGATGTCATAGAATGGAGGTGTGTGAAGTCATAAAATGGAGGTGTGTGAAGTCAGAATGGAGGTGTGTGAAGTCACAGAATTGAGGTGTGTGAACACGGAATGGAGGTGTGTGAAGTCAAAGAATAGTGGTGTGTGAAGTCATGGAATGGAGGTGTGTGAAGTGATAGAATGGAGGTGTGTGAATTCACAGAATGGAGGTGTGTGAAGTCATATAATGGAGGTGTGTGAAGTCACAGAATGGAGGTGTGTGAATTCAGAATGGAGGTGTGAAGTCATAGAAAGGATGTGGGTGAAGTCATAGAAAGGAGGTGTGGGAAGTCATAGAATGGAGGAGTTTGAAGTCATAGAGTGGAGGTGAGTGAAGTCACAGCTTCGAGGTCTGTGAAGTCAAGAATGGAGGTGTGTGAAGTCAGAATTGAGGTGTGTGAAGTCATAGAATGGTGGTGTGTGAACTCAAAGAATGGAGGTGTGTGACGTCACAGTGGAAGTGTGTGAAGTCATAGAATGAAGGTGTGTGAAGTCACAGAATGGAGGTGTGTGAAGTCAAACTGGAGGTGTGTGACGTCATAAATGGAGGTGTGTGAAGTCATAGAATGGAGGTGTGTGAAATCATAGAATGGAGGTTTGTGAAGTCACAGAATGGAGGTGTGTGAACCCAGAATGGAGGTGTGTGAAGTCATAGCATGGAGGTATGTGAAATCATAGAATGGATGTGTGTGAAGTCATAGAATGGAGGTGTGTGAAGTCATACAATGAAGGTGTGTGAAGTCATAGAATGGAGGTGTGTGAAGTCATAAAATGGAGGTGTGTGAAGTCAAAATGGAGGTGTGTGACGTCATAAAATGGAGGTGTGTGAAGTCATAGAATGGAGGGGTGTGAAATCATAGAATGAAGGTTTGTGAAGTCACAGAATGGAGGTGTGTGAAGTCACAGAATGGAGGTTTGTGAAGTCATAGAATGGAGGTATGTGAAGTCAAATTGGAGGGGTATGAAGTCGGAGAATGGAAGTGTGTGAAGTCACAGAATGGAGGTGGATGAAGTCACCGAAGGGAGGTGTGTGAAGTCATATAATTGAGGTGTGTGAAGGCAAAATGAAGGTGTGTGACGTCATAAAATGGAGGTGTGTGAAGTCATAGAATTGAGGTGTGTGAAATCGTAGAATGAAGGTTTGTGAAGTCACAGAATGGAGGTGTGTGAAGTCATAGAATTGAGATGTGTGAAATCGTAGAATGAAGGTTTGTGAAGTCACAGAATGGAGGTGTGTGAAGTCACAGAATGTAGGTGTGTGAAGTCACAGAATTGAGGTTTGTGAAGTCAAAGAATGGAGGTGTGTGAAGTCACAGAATGGAGGTGTGTGAACTCAGAATGGAGGTGTTTGAAGTCACAGAATGGAGGTGTGTGACGTCATATAATGGAAGTGTGTGAAGTCATAGAATGGAGGTGTGTGAACTCAGAAGGGAGGTGTGTGAAGTCACAGAATGGAAGTTTGCGAAGTCATAGAATTTAGGTGTGTGAAGTCATAGAATGGATGTTTCTGAATTAAGAATGAAGGTGTGTGAAGTCATAGAATGGAGGTGTGTGAAGACAAAATTGTGGTGTGTGAACTCATAGAATGGATGTGTGTGAACTCATAGAAAGGAGGTGTGTGAAGTCGGGGAATGGAGGTGTGTGAAGTCAAAGAATGGAGGTGTGTGAAGTCAAACAATGGTGGTGTTTGAAGTCACAGAATGGACTTGTGTGAAGTCACAGAATGGAAGTGTGTGAAGTCAAAATGGAGGTGTGTGAAATCACAGAATGGAGGTGTGTGAAGTCAGAGAATGGAGGTGTGTGAAGTCAAAATGGTGCTGTGTGAAGTCATAAATGGAGGTGTGTGAAGTCACAGAATGTAGGTGTGTGAAGTAAAAATGGAGGTGTGTGAAGTCAAAGAATGGAGGTGTGTGAACTCTTAGAATGGAGGTCTGTGAAGTCATGGAATGGAGGTTTGTGAAGTCAAACATTGGAAGTGTGGGAAGTTACAAAAAAGAGATGTGTGAAGTCATAGAATGGAGGTGTGTGAAGTCATAGAATGGAGGAGTGTGAAGTCAGAATGGAGATTTTGAAGTCACAGAATGGAGGTGTGTGAAGTCATAGAATGTTGGTGTATGAAGTCATAGAATGGAAGTGTGTGAAGTCATAGATTGGAGGTGTGTGAACTCAGAATGGAGGTGTGTGAAGTCACAGTATGGAGGTTTGCGAAGTTATAGAATTTAGGTGTGTGAAGTCATAGAATGGATGTTTCTGAATTAAGAATGAAGGTGTATGAAGTCATAGAATGGAGGTGTGTGAAGACAAAATTGTGGTGTGTGAACTCATAGAATGGATGTGTGTGAACTCATAGAAAGGAGGTATGTGAGGTCGGGGGATGGAGGTGTGTGAAGTCAAAGAATGGAGGTGTGTGAAGTCAAACAATGGTGGTGTGTGAAATAACAGAATGGACTTGTGTGAAGTCACAGAATGGAAGTGTGTGAAGTCAAAATGGAGGTGTGTGAAATCACAGAATGGAGGTGTGTGAAGTCAGAATTGAGGTGTGTGAAGTCATAGAATGGTGGTGTGTGAACTCAAAGAATGGAGGTGTGTGACGTCACAGTGGAAGTGTGTGAAGTCATAGAATGGAGGTGTGTGAAGTCATAGAATGGAGGTGTGTGAAATTATAGAATGGAGGTTTGTGAAGTCACAGAATGGAGGTGTGTGAACCCAGAATGGAGGTGTGTGAAATCACAGAATGGAGGTGTGTGAAGTCATAACATGGAGGTACGTGAAATCATAGAATGGAAGTGTGTGAAGTCATAGAATGGAGGTGTGTGAAGTCATACAATGAAGGTGTGCGAACTCATAGAATGGAGGTGTGTGAAGTCACCGAAGGGAGGTGTGTGAATTCATATAATGGAGGTGTGTGAAGTCAAAATGGAGGTGTGTGACATCATAAAATGGAGGTGTGTGAAGTCATAGAATGGAGGTGTGTGAAATCATAGAATAAAGGTTTGTGAAGTCACAGAATGGAGGTGTGTGAAATCACAGAATGGAGGTTTGTGAAGTCATAGAATGGAGGTATGTGAAGTCAAATTTTAGGGGTGTTAATTCGGAGAATGGAGGTGTGTGAAGTCACAGAATGGAGGAGGGTGAAGTCACCGAAGGGAGGTGTGTGAAGTCATATAATGGAGATGTGTGAAGTCAAAATAGAGGTGTGAGATGTCATAAAATGGAGGTGTGTGAAGTCATAGAATGGAGGTGTGTGAAGACAAAATTGTGGTGTGTGAACTCATGGAATGGATGTGTGTGAACTCATAGAAAGGAGGTGTGTGAAGTCGTGGAATGGAGGTGTGTGAAGTCAAAGAATGGAGGTCTGTGAAGTCAAACAGTGGTGGTGTGTGAAGTCACAGAATGGACTTGTGTGAAGTCACAGAATGGAAGTGTTTGAAGTCAAAATGGAGGCTTGTGAAATCACAGAATGGAGGTGTGTGAAGTCACAGAATGGAGGTGTGTGAAGTCAAAATGGTGGTGTGTGAAATCACAAATGGAGGTGTGTGAAGTCACAGAATGTAGGTGTGTGAAGTCAAAATGGAGGTGTGTGAAGTCATGGAATCGAGGTTTGTGAAGTCAAACATTGGAAGGGTGTTAAGCTACAGAAAAGAGATGTGTGAAGTCATAGAATGGAGGTGTGTGAAGTCATAGAATGGAGGAGTGTGAAGTCAGAATGGAGATTTGTGAAGTCACAGAATGGAGGTGTGTAGTCATAGAATGTTGGTGTATGAAGTCATAGAATGGAAGTGTGTGAAGTCATAGAATGGAGGTGTGTGAAATCACAGAATGGAGGTGTGTGAATTCGCAGAATGGAGGTGTGTGAATTCGCAGAATGGAGGTGTGTAAAGTCACAGAGTCGAGATGTGAGAAGTCAGAGATGGAGGTGTGTGAAGTCATAGAATGGAGGTTTGTGAAGTCACAGAATGGAGGTGTGTGAAGTCAGAATAGAGGTGTGAAAAGTCATAGAATGGAGGTGTGTGAAGTCAGAATGGTGCTGTGTGAAGTCATAGAATGGAGGTGTGTGAAGGTAGAATGGAGGTGTGTGAACTCATAGAATGGTTGTGTGTGAAGTCACAGAATGGAAGTGTGTGAAGTCATAGAATGGAGGTGTGTGAAGTCAGATTGGAGGTTTGTGAAGACATAGAATGGAGGATGTGAAGTCACAGAATGGAGGTGTGTGAAATCATAGAATGGGGGTTTGTGAAGTCACAGAATTTAGGTGTGTGAAGTCAGAATGGAGGTGTGTGAGGTCAGAATGGAGGTGTGTGAAGTCATAGAATGGAGGTGTGTGAAGTCACATTGCAGGGGTGTGAACTCATAGAATGGAGGTGTGTGAAGTCACAATGTAGGTGTGTGAAGTCATAGAATGGAGGTGTGTGACGTCATAGAATGGAGGTGTGTGAAGTCACAGCATGGAGGTGTGTGAAGTCATAGAATGGAGGTGTGAGAAGTCACAGAATGGAGGTGTGTGAAATCATAGAATGGAGTTCTGTGAAGTCACAGAATGGAGGTGTGTGAAGTCAGAATGGAGGTGTGTGAAGTCAGAATGTAGGTGTGCGAAGTCATAGAATAGAGGTGTGTGAAGTCAGAATGGACGTGTGTGAAGTCATAGAATGGAGGTGTGTGAAGTCACAGAATGGAAGTGTGTGAAGTCATACAATGGAGGTGTGTGAACTCAGAATGGAGGTGTGTGATATCATAGATGGAGGTGTGTGAAGTCATAGTAAGGAGATGTGTGAAATCATAGAATGGAGTTTTGTGAAGTCACAGAATGGAGCTGTGTAAGTCAGAATTGAGGTGTGTGAAGTCATAGAATGTAGATGTGTGAAGTCATTGAATGGAGGATTGTCAAGTCACCGAAGGGAGGTTTGTGAAGTCATAGAATGGAGGTATGTGAGGTAAAATTGGAGGTGTGTTAAATCGGAGAATGGAGGTGTGTGAAGTCATAGAATGGAGGTGGGTGAAGTCATAGAATGGAGGTGTATGAAGTCATAGAATGGAGGTGTGTGAAGTCACAGAATGGACGGGTATGAAGTCATAGAATGGAGGTGTGTGAAGTCATGGAATGGAGGTTTGTGAAGTCAAACATTGGAAGGGTGTTAAGTTACAGAAAAGAGATGTGTGAAGTCATAGAATGGAGGTGTGTGAAGTCATAGAAAGGAGGAGTGTGAAGTCAGAATGGAGATTTGTGAAGTCACAGAATGGAGGTGTGTAGTCATAGAATGTTGGTGTATGAAGTCATAGAATGGAAGTGTGTGAAGTCATAGAATGGAGGTGTGTGAAATCACAGAATGGAGGTGTGTGAATTCGCAGAATGGAGGTGTGTAAAGTCACAGAGTCGAGATGTGAGAAGTCAGAGATGGAGGTGTGTGAAGTCATAGAATGGAGGTTTGTGAAGTCACAGAATGGAGGTGTGTGAAGTCAGAATAGAGGTGTGAAAAGTCATAGAATGGAGGTGTGTGAAGTCAGAATGGTGCTGTGTGAAGTCATAGAATGGAGGTGTGTGAAGGTAGAATGTAGGTGTGTGAACTCATAGAATGGTTGTGTGTGAAGTCACAGAATGGAGGTGTGTGAAGTCATAGAATGGAGGTGTCTGAAGTCAGATTGGAGGTTTGTGAAGACATAGAATGGAGGATGTGAAGTCACAGAATGGAGGTGTGTGAAATCATAGAATGGGGGTTTGTGAAGTCACAGAATTTAGGTGTGTGAAGTCAGAATGGAGGTGTGTGAGGTCAGAATGGAGGTGTGTGAAGTCATAGAATGGAGGTGTGTGAAGTCACATTGCAGGTGTGTGAACTCATAGAATGGAGGTGTGTGAAGTCACAATGTAGGTGTGTGAAGTCATAGAATGGAGGTGTGTGACGTCATAGAATGGAGGTGTGTGAAGTCACAGAATGGAGGTGTGTGAAGTCATAGAATGGAGGTGTGAGAAGTCACAGAATGGAGGTGTGTGAAATCATAGAATGGAGTTGTGTGAAGTCACAGAATGGAGGTGTGTGAAGTCAGAATGGAGGTGTGTGAAGTCATACAATGGAGGTGTGTGAAGTGAGAATGCAGGTGTGAAGTCATAGAATGTAGGTGGGTGAAGTCATAGAAACTAGGTGTGGGAAGTCATAGAATGGAGAAGTGTGAAGTCATAGAATGGAGGTCTGTGAAGTCATAGAATGGAGGTGTGTGAAGTCAGAATGTAGGTGTGTGAAGTCATACAATGGAGGTGTGTGAAGTCACAGAATGGAAGTGTGTGAAGTCATACAATGGAGGTGTGTGAACTCAGAATGGAGGTGTGTGATATCATAGATGGAGGTGTGTGAAGTCATAGTATGGAGATGTGTGAAATCATAGAATGGAGTTTTGTGAAGTCACAGAATGGAGCTTTGTAAGTCAGAATTGAGGTGTGTGAAGTCATAGAATGTAGATGTGTGAAGTCATAGAATGGAGGATTGTGAAGTCACCGAAGGGAGGTTTGTGAAGTCATAGAATGGAGGTATGTGAAGTAAAATTGGAGGTGTGTTAAATCGGAGAATGGAGGTGTGTGAAGTCATAGAATGGAGGTGGGTGAAGTCATAGAATGGAGGTGTATGAAGTCATAGAATGGAGGTGTGTGAAGTCACAGAATGGACGGGTATGAAGTCATAGAATGGAGGTGTGTGAAGTCATAGAATAGAGGTGGGTGAAGTCATAGAATGTAGGTGTGTGAAGTCATAGAATGGAGGTGTGTGAAGTCATAGAATGGAGGTGTGAGAAGTCATAGAATGGACGTGTGTGAAGTCATAGAACGGAGGTATGTGAAGTCATAGAATGGCGGTGTGTGAAGTCACAGAATGGAGGTGTGTGAAGTCAGAGAAGGGAGGTGTGTGAAGTCATAGAATGGAGGTGTGTGAAGTCACGGAAGGGAGGTGTGTGAATTCACAGAATGGAGGTGTGTGAAGTCACAATGGAGGTGAGTGAAGTCATAAAATGGAGGTGTGTGAAGTCAAAAAATGAAGGTGTGTGAAGTCATAGAATGGAGGTGTGTGAAATCACAGAATGGAGGTGTGTGAATTCGCAGAATGGAGGTGTGTAAAGTCAAAGACTCGAGATGTGTGAAGGCAGAGAGTGGAGGTGTGTGAAGTCATAGAATGGAGGTTTGTGAAGTCACAGAATGGAGGTGTGTGAATTCAGAATGGTGCTGTGTGAAGTCATAGAATGGAGGTGTGTGAAGTTAGAATGGAGGTGTGTGAAGTCACAGAATTGAGGTGTGTGAAGTCATAGAATGGAGGTGTGTGAAGTCAGATTGGAGGTGTGTTTGTGAAGTAAGAATGAAGGTGTGTGAAGTCATAGAATGGAGGTGTGTGAAGTCACAGAATGGAGGTGTGTGAAATCATAGAATGGAGGTGTGTGAAGTCACAAAATTTAGGTGTGTGAAGTCAGAATGGAGGTGTGTGAGGTCCGAATGGAGGTGTGTGAAGTCATAGAATGGAGGTGTGTGAAGTCACATTGCATGTGTGTGAACTCATAGAATGGAGGTGTGTGAAGTCACAATGTAGATATATGAAGTCATAGAATATAGGTGTGTGAAGTCATAGAATGGTGTGTGTGAAGTCACAGAATGGAGGTGTGTGAAGTCATAGAATGGAGGTGTGAGAAGTCACAGAATGGAGGTGTGTGAAATCATAGAATGGAGTTGTGTGAAGTCACAGAATGGAGGTGTGTGAATTCGCAGAATGGAGGTGTGTAAAGTCACAGAGTTGAGATGTGAGAAGTCAGAGATGGAGGTGTGTGAAGTCATAGAATGGAGGTTTGTGAAGTCACAGAATGGAGGTGTGTGAAGTCATAGAATGGAGGTGTGAGAAGTCACAGAATGGAGGTGTGTGAAATCATAGAATGGAGTTGTGTGAAGTCACAGAATGGAGGTGTGCGAATTCGCAGAATGGAGGTGTGTAAAGTCACAGAGTCGAGATGTGAGAAGTCAGAGATGGAGGTGTGTGAAGTCATAGAATGGAGGTTTGTGAAGTCACAGAATGGAGGTGTGTGAAGTCAGAATAGAGGTGTGCAAAGTCATAGAATGGAGGTGTGTGAAGTCAGCATGGTGCTGTGTGAAGTCATAGAATGGAGGTGTGGGAAGTTAGAATGGAGGTGTGTGAACTGATAGAATGGAGGTGTGTGAAGTCAGAGAATGGAGGTGTGTGAAGTCAGATTGGAGGTGTGTAAAGTCATAGAATGGAGGTGTGTGAAGTGAAAATGGAGGTGTGAAGTCATAGAATGGAGGTGGGTGAATTCAGAATGGAGGTGTGTGAGTCATAGAATGGAGGTGTGTGAAGTCAGAATGGAGGTGTGTGAACTCATAGGATGGAGGTCGGTGACGTCACAATGGAAGTGTGTGAAGTCATAGAATGGAGGTGTGTGAAGTCATAGAATGGAGGAGGTGTGTGAAGTTATAGAATGGATGTTTGTAAAGTAAGAATAAAGGTGTGTGAAGTCATAGAATGGAGGTGTGTGATGTCAAAGAATGGAGGTGTGTGAAGTCATAGAATGGAGGTGTGTGAAGTCAGAATGGAGGTGTGTGAAATCACAGAATGGAGGTGTGTCAACTCAGAATTTAGGTGTGTGAAGTCAAAGAATGGAGGTGTGTGAAGTCATAGAATGGAGGTGTGCAAAGTCATAGAATGGAGGTGTGTGATATCAAAATGGAGGTGTGTGAAGTCACAGAATTGAGGTATGTGAACATGTAATGGAGGTGTGTGAAGTCAGAGAATGGAGGTGTGTGAACACGGAATGGAGGTGTGTGAAGTCAAAGAATGGAGGTGTGTGAAGTCGTAGAATAGAGGTGTGTGAAGTCATATAATGGAGGTGTGTAAAGTCACAGAATGGAGGTGTGTGAATTCAGAATGGAGGTGTGAAGTCATAGATAGGAGGTGGGTGAAGTCATAGAGAGGAGGTGTGGGAAGTCATAGAATGGAGGAGTTCGAAGTCATAGAGTAGAGGTGAGTGAAGTCACAGATTCGAGGTCTGTGAAGTCATAGATTGGAGTTGTGTGAAGTCAGAATTGAGGTGTGTGACGTCACAGTAGAAGTGTGTGAAGACAGAATAGAGGTGTGCAAAGTCATAGAATGGAGGTGTGTGAAGTCAGAATGGTGCTGTGTGAAGTCATAGAATGGAGGTGTGTGAAGTTAGAATGGAGGTGTGTGAACTGATAGAATGGAGGTGTGTGAAGTCACAGAATGGAGGTGTGTGAAGTCATAGAATGGAGGTGTGTAAAGTCAGATTGGAGGTGTGTGAAGTCATAGAATGGAGGTGTGTCAACTCAGAAAGGAGGTGTATGAAGGTATAGAATGGAGCTGTGTGAAGTCATAGAATAGAGGTGTGTGAAATCATAGAATGGAGATGTGTGAATTCACAGAATTTAGGTGTGTGAAGTGAGAATGGAGGTGCGTGAGGTCAGAATGGAGGTGTGTGAAGTGAGAATGGAGGTGTGAAGTCATAGAATGGAGGTGGGTGAATTCAGAATGGAGGTGTGTGAAGTCAGAATGGAGGTGTGTGAACTCATAGGATGGATGTGGGTGACGTCACAATGGAAGTGAGTGAAGTCATAGAATGGAGGTGTGTGAAGTCACAGAACGGAGATGTGTGAAGTCATAGAATGGAGGAGGTGTGTGAAGTTATAGAATGGATGTTTGTAAAGTAAGAATGAAGGTGTGTGAAGTCATAGAATGGAGGTGTGTGAAGTCATAGAATAGAGGTGTGTGAAGTCACAGAATGGAGGTGTGTGAAGTCACAGAATGGAGGTGTGTGAAGTCATAAAATGGAGGTTTGTGAAGTCACAAAATGGAGGTGTGTGAAATCATAGAATGGAGTTGTGTGAAGTCACAGAATTGAGGTGTGTGAAGTCAAAATGGAGGTGTGTGAAGTCACAGAATGGAGGTCTGTGAAGTGAGAATGGAGGTGTGAAGTCATAGAATGGAGGTGGGTGAATTCAGAATGGAGGTGTGTGAAGTCAGAATGGAGGTGTGTGAACTCATAGGATGGATGTGGGTGACGTCACAATGGAAGTGAGTGAAGTCATAGAATGGAGGTGTGTGAAGTCACAGAACGGAGATGTGTGAAGTCATAGAATGGAGGAGGTGTGTGAAGTTATAGAATGGATGTTTGTAAAGTAAGAATGAAGGTGTGTGAAGTCATAGAATGGAGGTGTGTGACGTCAAAGAATGGAGGTGTGTGTAGTCATAGAATGGAGCTGTGTGAAGTCAGAATGGAGGTGTGTGAATTCACAGAATGGAGGTGTGTCAACTCAGAATTTAGGTGTGTGAAGTCAAAGAATGGAGGTGTGTGAAGTCATAGAATGGAGGTGTGTAAAGTCAGAATGGAGGTGTGTGAAGTCACAGAATTGAGGTGTGTGAACACGGAATGGAGGTGTGTGAAGTCAAAGAATGGAGGTGTGTCAAGTCATGGAATGGAGGTGTGTGAAGTCTTAGAACGGAGGTGTGTGAAGTCATAGGATGGAGTTGTGTGAAGTCATATAATGGAGGTCTGTGAAGTCACAGAATGGAAGTGTGTGAATTCAGAATGGAGGTGTCAATTCATAGAAAGGAGGTGGGTGAAGTCATAGAAAGGAGGTGTTGGAAGTCATAGAATGGAGGAGTTTGAAGTCATAGAGTGGAGGTGAGTGAAGTCACAGATTCGAGGTCTGTGAACTCACAGAATGGAGGTGTGTGAAGTCACGGAATGGAGGTGTGTGAAGTCAAAATGGAGGTGTGTGACGTCATAATTGGAGGTGTGTGAAGTCATAGAATGGAGGTGTGTGAAATCATAGAATGGAGGTTTGTGAAGTCACAGAATGGAGGTGTGTGAAGTGAGAATGGAGGTATGTGAGGTCAGAATGGAGGTGTGTGAAGTCATAGAATGGTGGTGTGTGAAGTCATATTGCAGGTGTGTGAACTCATAGAATGGAGGTGTGTGAAGTCACAATGTAGGTGTGTGAAGTCATAGAATGGAGCTGTGTGAAGTCATAGAATGGAGGTGTGTGAACTCACAGAATGGAGGTGTGTGAAGTCATAGAATGGAGGTTTGTGAAGTCACAAAATGGAGGTGTGTGAAATCATAGAATGGAGTTGTGTGAAGTCACAGAATTGAGGTGTGTGAAGTCAAAATGGAGGTGTGTGAAGTCACAGAATGGAGGTCTGTGAAGTGAGAATGGAGGTGTGAAGTCATAGAATGGAGGTGGGTGAATTCAGAATGGAGGTGTGTGAGTCATAGAATGAAGGTGTGTGAAGACAGAATGGAGGTGTGTGAACTCATAGGATGGATGTGGGTGACGTCACAATGGAAGTGTGTGAAGTCATAAATGGAGGTGTGTGAAGTCACAGAACGGAGATGTGTGAAGTCATAGAATGGAGGAGGTGTGTGAAGTTATAGAATGGATGTTTGTAAAGTAAGAATGAAGGTGTGTGAAGTCATAGAATGGAGGTGTGTGACGTCAAAGAATGGAGGTGTGTGTAGTCATAGAATGGAGCTGTGTGAAGTCAGAATGGAGGTGTGTGAATTCACAGAATGGAGGTGTGCCAACTCAGAATTTAGGTGTGTGAAGTCCAAGAATGGAGGTGTGTGAAGTCATAGAATGGAGGTGTGTGACGTCAAAGAATGGAGGTGTGTGTAGTCATAGAATGGAGCTGTGTGAAGTCAGAATGGAGGTGTGTGAATTCACAGAATGGAGGTGTGTCAACTCAGAATTTAGGTGTGTGAAGTCAAAGAATGGAGGTGTGTGAAGTCATAGAATGGAGGTGTGTAAAGTCAGAATGGAGGTGTGTGAAGTCACAGAATTGAGGTGTGTGAACACGGAATGGAGGTGTGTGAAGTCAAAGAATGGAGGTGTGTGAAGTCATGGAATGGAGGTGTGTGAAGTCATAGAACGGAGCTGTGTGAAGTCATAGAATGGAGTTGTGTGAAGTCATATTATGGAGGTCTGTGAAGTCACAGAATGGAGGTGTGTGAATTCAGAATGGAGGTGTGAATTCATAGAAAGGAGGTGGGTGAAGTCATAGAAAGGAGGTGTTGGAAGTCATAGAATGGAGGAGTTTGAAGTCATAGAGTGGAGGTGAGTGAAGTCACAGATTCGAGGTTTGTGAAGTCATAGAATGGAGGTGTGTGAAGTCACGGAATTGAGGTGTGTGAAGTCAAAATGGAGGTGTGTGACGTCCTAATTGGAGGTGTGTGAAGTTATAGAATGGAGGTGTGTGAAATCATAGAATGGAGGTTTGTGAAGTCACAGAATGGAGGTGTGTGAACACAGAATGGAGGTGTGTGAAATCACAGAATAGAGGTGTGTGAAGTCATAGAATGGAGGTGTGTGATGTCATAAAATGGAGGTGTGTGAAGTCATAGAATGGAGGTGTTTGAAATCATAGAATGAAGGTTTGTGAAGTCACAGAATGGAGGTGTGTGAAGTCACAGATTGGAGGTTTGTGAAGTCATAGAAAGGAGGTATGTGAAGTCAAATTGGAGGGTTGTGAAGTCGGAGAATGGAGGTGTGTGAAGTCACAGAATGGAGGTGGGTGAAGTCACCGAAGGGAGGTGTGTGAAGTCATATAATGGAGGTGTGTGAAGTCAAAATGGAAGTGTGTGACGTCATAAAATGGAGGTGTGTGAAGTCCTAGAATGGAGGTGTGTGAAATCATAGAATGGAGGTTTGTGAAGTCACAGAATGGAGGTGTGTGAACACAGAATGTAGGTGTGTGAAATCACAGAATAGAGGTGTGTGAAGTCATAGCATGGAGGTATGTGAAATCATAGAATGGAAGTGTGTGAAGTCATGGAATGGAGGTGTGTGACGTCATAAAATGGAGGTGTATGAAGTCATAGAATGGAGGTGTTTGAAATCATAGAATGAAGGTTTGTGAAGTCACAGAATGGAGGTGTGTGAAGTCACTGAATGCAGGTTTGTGAAGTCATAGAATGGAGGTATTTGAAGTCAAATTGGTGGGGTGTGAAGTCGGAGAATGGAGGTGTGTGAAGTGACAGAATGGAGGTGAGTGAAGTCACAGAATGGAGGTGTGTGAAGTCACAGAATAGAGGTGTGTGAAGTCATAGAATGGAGGTGTGTGAAGTCACAGAATGGACGGGTATGAAGTCATAGAATGGATGTGTGTGAAATCACAGAATGGAGGTGTGTGAAGTCACAGAATTGAGGTTTGTGAAGTCAAAGAATGGAGGTGTGTGAAGTCACAGAATGGAGGTGTGTGAACTCAGAATGTAGGTGTGTGAAGTCACAGAATGGAGGTATGTGACGTCATAGAATGGAAGTGTGTGAAGTCATAAAATGGAGGTGTGTGAACTCAGAATGGAGGTGTGTGAAGTCACAGAATGGAGGTTTGCGAAGTCATAGAATTTAGGTGTGTGAAGCCATAGAATGGATGTTTCTGAATTAAGAATGAAGGTGTGTGAACTCATAGAATGGATGTGTGTGAACTCATAGAAAGGAGGTGTGTGAAGTCGGGGAATGGAGGTGTATGAGGTCAAAGAATGGAGGTGTGCGACGTCAAACAATGGTGGTGTGTGAAGTAACAGAATGGACTTGTGTGAAGTCACAGAATGGAAGTGTGTGAAGTCACAGAATGGAGGTGTGTGAAGTCAAAATGGTGGTATGTGAAGTCACAAATGGAGGTGTGTGAAGTCACAAATGTAGGTGTGTGAAGTCAAAATGGAGGTGTGTGAAGTCTAAGAATGGAGGTGTGTGAAGTCATAGAATGGAGGAGTGTGAAGTCAGAATGGAGATTTGTGAAATCACAGAATGGAGGTGTGTGAAGTCATAGAATGTTGGTGTATGAAGTCATAGAATGGAAGTGTGTGAAGTCATCGAATGTAGGTGTGTGAAATCACAGAATAGAGGTGTGTGAAATCACAGAATTGAGGTGTGTGAAGTCATGGCATGGAGGTATGAGAAATCATAGAATGGAAGTGTGTGAAGTCATAGAATGGAGGTGTGTGAAGTCATACAATGAAGGTGTGCGAAGTCATAGAATGGAGGTGTGTGAAGTCACCGAAGGGAGGTGTGCGAAGTCATATAATGGAGGTGTGTGAAGTCATAGAATGGAGGTGTGTGAAATCATAGAATGAGGTTTTGTGAAGTCACAGAATGGAGGTGTGTGAAGTCACAGATTGGAGGTTTGTGAAGTCATAGAATGGAGGTATGTGAAGTCAAATTGGAGGGTTGTGAAGTCGGAGAATGGAGGTGTGTGAAGTCACAGAATGGAGGTGGGTGAAGTCACCGAAGGGAGGTGTGTGATGTCATACAATGGAGGTGTGTGAAGTCAAAATGGAGGTGTGTGACGTCATAAAATGGAGGTCTGTGAAGTCATAGAATGGAGGTGTGTGAAATCACAGAATGAAGGTTTGTGAAGTCACAAAATGGAGGTGTGTGAAGTCACAGAATGGAGGTTTGTGAAGTCATAGAATGGAGGTATTGGAAGTCAAATTGTTGAGGTGTGAAGTCGTACAATGGAGGTGTGTGAAGTCACAGAATGGAGGTGAGTGAAGTCACAAAATGGAGTTGTGTGAAGTCACAGAATGGAGGTGTGTGAAGTCATAGAATGGAGGTGTGTGAAGTCACAGAATGGACGGGTATGAAGTCATAGAATGGAGGTGTGTGAAATCACAGAATGGAGGTGTGTGAAGTCACAGAATTGAGGTTTGTGAATTCAAAGAATGGAGGTGTGTGAAGTCACAGAATGGAGGTGTGTGAACTCAGAATGGAGGTGTGTGAAGTCACAGAATGGAGGTTTGCGAAGTCATAGAATTTAGGTGTGTGAATTCATAGAATGGATGTTTCTGAATTAAGAATAAAGGTGTGTGAAGTCATAGAATGGAGGTGTGTGAAGACAAAATTGTGGTGTGTGAACTCATAGAATGGATGTGTGTGAACTCATAGAAAGGAGGTGTGTGAAGTCGGGGAGTGGAGGTGTATGAAGTCAAAGAATGGAGGTGTGTGAAGTCAAACAATGGTGGTGTGTGAAGTAACAGAATGGACTTGTGTGAAGTCACAGAATGGAAGTGTGTGAAGTCTAAATGGAGGTGTGTGAAATCACAGAATGGAGGTGTGTGAAGTCACAGAATGGAGGTGTGTGAAGTCAAAATGGTGTGTGTGAAGTCACAAATGGAGGTGTGTGAAGTCACAGAATGTAGGTGTGTGAAGTCAAAATGGAGGTGTGTGAAGTCAAAGAATGGAGGTGTGTGAAGTCATGGAATGGAGAAGTGTGAAGTCAGAATGGAGATTTGTGAAATCACAGAATGGAGGTGTGTGAAGTCATAGAATGTTGGTGTATGAAGTCATAGAATGGAAGTGTGTGAAGTCATAGAATGGAGGTGTGTGATGTCATAGAATGTAGGTGTGTCAAGTCATAGAATGGAGGTGTGTGAAGTCACGGAAGGGAGGTGTGTGAAGTCACAGAATGGAGGTGTGTGAAGTCACAATGGAGGTGAGTGAAGTCATAGAAATGTAGGTGTGTGAAGTTAAAGAATGGAGGTGTGTGAAGTCATAGAATGGAGGACTGTGAAATCACAGAATGGAGGTGTGTGAATTCGCAGAATGGAGGTGTGTAAATTCACAGAGTCGAGATGTGTGAAGTCATAGAATGGAGGTTTGTGAAATCACAGAATGGAGGTGTGTGAAGTCAGAATAGAGGTGTGCAAAGTCATAGAATGGAGGTGTGTGAAGTCAGAATGTTGCTGTGTGAAGTCATAGAATGGAGGTGTGTGAAGTTAGAATGGAGGTGTGTGAACTCATAGAATGGAGGTGTGTGAAGTCACAATATGGAGGTGTGTGAAGTCATAGAATGGAGGTGTGTGAAGTCACAGAATTTAGGTGTGTGAAGTCAGAATGGAGGTTTGTGAAGTCATAGAATGGAGGTATTTGAAGTCAAATTGGTGGGGTGTGAAGTCGGAGAATGGAGGTGTGTGAAGTGACAGAATGGAGGTGAGTGAAGTCACAGAATGGAGGTGTGTGAAGTCACAGAATAGAGGTGTGTGAAGTCATAGAATGGAGGTGTGTGAAGTCACAGAATGGACGGGTATGAAGTCATAGAATGGATGTGTGTGAAATCACAGAATGGAGGTGTGTGAAGTCACAGAATTGAGGTTTGTGAAGTCAAAGAATGGAGGTGTGTGAAGTCACAGAATGGAGGTGTGTGAACTCAGAATGTAGGTGTGTGAAGTCACAGAATGGAGGTATGTGACGTCATTGAATGGAAGTGTGTGAAGTCATAAAATGGAGGTGTGTGAACTCAGAATGGAGGTGTGTGAAGTCACAGAATGGAGGTTTGCGAAGTCATAGAATTTAGGTGTGTGAAGTCATAGAATAGATGTTTCTGAATTAAGAATGAAGGTGTGTGAACTCATAGAATGGATGTGTGTGAACTCATAGAAAGGAGGTGTGTGAAGTCGGGGAATGGAGGTGTATGAGGTCAAAGAATGGAGGTGTGCGAAGTCAAACAATGGTGGTGTGTGAAGTAACAGAATGGACTTGTGTGAAGTCACAGAATGGAAGTGTGTGAAGTCACAGAATGGAGGTGTGTGAAGTCAAAATGGTGGTATGTGAAGTCACAAATGGAGGTGTGTGAAGTCACAAATGTAGGTGTGTGAAGTCAAAATGGAGGTGTGTGAAGTCTAAGAATGGAGGTGTGTGAAGTCATAGAATGGAGGAGTGTGAAGTCAGAATGGAGATTTGTGAAATCACAGAATGGAGGTGTGTGAAGTCATAGAATGTTGGTGTATGAAGTCATAGAATGGAAGTGTGTGAAGTCATCGAATGTAGGTGTGTGAAATCACAGAATAGAGGTGTGTGAAATCACAGAATTGAGGTGTGTGAAGTCATGGCATGGAGGTATGAGAAATCATAGAATGGAAGTGTGTGAAGTCATAGAATGGAGGTGTGTGAAGTCATACAATGAAGGTGTGCGAAGTCATAGAATGGAGGTGTGTGAAGTCACCGAAGGGAGGTGTGCGAAGTCATATAATGGAGGTGTGTGAAGTCAAAATGGAGGTGTGTTACGTCATAAAATGGAGGTGTGTGAAGTCATAGAATGGAGGTGTGTGAAATCATAGAATGAAGTTTTGTGAAGTCACAAAAAGGAGGTGTGTGAAGTCACAGATTGGAGGTTTGTGAAGTCATAGAATGGAGGTATGTGAAGTCAAATTGGAGGGTTGTGAAGTCGGAGAATGGAGGTGTGTGAAGTCACAGAATGGAGGTGGGTGAAGTCACCGAAGGGAGGTGTGTGAAGTCATAAAATGGAGGTGTGGGAAGTCAAAATGGAGGTGTGTGACGTCATAAAATGGAGGTCTGTGAAGTCATAGAATGGAGGTGTGTGAAATCACAGAATGAAGGTTTGTGAAGTCACAGAATGGAGGTGTGTGAAGTCACAGAATGGAGGTTTGTGAAGTCACAGAATGGAGGTATTGGAAGTCAAATTGTTGAGGTGTGAAGTCGTACAATGGAGGTGTGTGAAGTCACAGAATGGAGGTGAGTGAAGTCACAAAATGGAGTTGTGTGAAGTCACAGAATGCAGGTGTGTGAAGTCATAGAATGGAGGTGTGTGAAGTCACAGAATGGACGGGTATGAAGTCATAGAATGGAGGTGTGTGAAATCACAGAATGGAAGTGTGTGAAGTCACAGAATTGAGGTTTGTGAATTCAAAGAATGGAGGTGTGTGAAGTCACAGAATGGAGGTGTGTGAACTCAGAATGGAGGTGTGTGAAGTCACAGAATGGAGGTTTGCGAAGTCATAGAATTTAGGTGTGTGAATTCATAGAATGGATGTTTCTGAATTAAGAATAAAGGTGTGTGAAGTCATAGAATGGAGGTGTGTGAAGACAAAATTGTGGTGTGTGAACTCATAGAATGGATGTGTGTGAACTCATAGAAAGGAGGTGTGTGAAGTCGGGGAGTGGAGGTGTATGAAGTCAAAGAATGGAGGTGTGTGAAGTCAAACAATGGTGGTGTGTGAAGTAACAGAATGGACTTGTGTGAAGTCACAGAATGGAAGTGTGTGAAGTCTAAATGGAGGTGTGTAAAATCACAGAATGGAGGTGTGTGAAGTCACAGAATGGAGGTGTGTGAAGTCAAAATGGTGTGTGTGAAGTCACAAATGGAGGTGTGTGAAGTCACAGAATGTAGGTGTGTGAAGTCAAAATGGAGGTGTGTGAAGTCAAAGAATGGAGGTGTGTGAAGTCATAGAATGGAGAAGTGTGAAGTCAGAATGGAGATTTGTGAAATCACAGAATGGAGGTGTGTGAAGTCATAGAATGTTGGTGTATGAAGTCATAGAATGGAAGTGTGTGAAGTCACAGAATGGAGGTGTGTGATGTCATAGAATGTAGGTGTGTCAAGTCATAGAATGGAGGTGTGTGAAGTCACGGAAGGGAGGTGTGTGAAGTCACAGAATGGAGGTGTGTGAAGTCACAATGGAGGTGAGTGAAGTCATAGAAATGTAGGTGTGTGAAGTTAAAGAATGGAGGTGTGTGAAGTCATAGAATGGAGGACTGTGAAATCACAGAATGGAGGTGTGTGAATTCGCAGAATGGAGGTGTGTAAATTCACAGAGTCGAGATGTGTGAAGTCATAGAATGGAGGTTTGTGAAATCACAGAATGGAGGTGTGTGAAGTCAGAATAGAGGTGTGCAAAGTCATAGAATGGAGGTGTGTGAAGTCAGAATGGTGCTGTGTGAAGTCATAGAATGGAGGTGTGTGAAGTTAGAATGGAGGTGTGTGAACTCATAGAATGGAGGTGTGTGAAGTCACAATATGGAGGTGTGTGAAGTCATAGAATGGAGGTGTGTGAAGTCACAGAATTTAGGTGTGTGAAGTCAGAATGGAGGTGTGTGGTCAGAATGGAGGTGTGTGAAGTCATACAATGGAGGTGTGTGAAGTCACATTGCAGGTGTGTGAACTCATAGAATGGAGGTGTGTGAAGTCACAATGTAGGTGTGTGAAGTCATAGAATGGAGGTGTGTGAAGTCATAGAACGGAGGTGTGTGAAGTCACAGAATGGAGGTGTGTGAAGTCACAGAATGGAGGTGTGAGAAGTCACAGAATGGAAGTGTGTGAAATCATAAAATGGAGTTGTGTGAAGTCACAGAATGGAGGTGTGTGAAGTCAGAATGAGGTGTGTGAAGTCATACAATGGAGGTTTGTGAAGTGAGAATGATGGTGCGAAGTCATAGAATGGAGGTGGGTGAAGTCATAGAAATTAGGTGTGGGAAGTCATAGAATGGAGAAGTGTGAAGTCATAGAATGGAGGTCTGTGAAGTCATAGAATGGAGGTATGTGAAGTCAGAATGTAGGTGTGCGAAGTCATAGAATAGAGGTGTGTGAAGTCAGAATGGACGTGTGTGAAGTCATAGAATGGAGGTGTGTGAAGTCACAGAATGGAAGTGTGTGAAGTCATACAATGGAGGTGTGTGAACTCAGAATGGAGGGGTGTGATATCATAGATGGAGGTGTGTGAAGTCATAGTATGGAGATGTGTGAAATCATAGAATGGAGTTTTGTAGAATGGAGCTGTGTAAGTCAGAATTGAGGTGTGTGAAGTCACAGAATGTAGATGTGTGAAGTCATAGAATGGAGGATTGTGAAGTCACCGAAGGGAGGTTTGTGAAGTCATAGAATGAAGGTATGTGAAGTCAAATTGGAGGTGTGTTAAGTCGGGGAATGGAGGTGTGTGAAGTCATAGAATGGAGTTCGGTGAAGTCATAGAATGGAGGAGTATGAAGTCATAGAATGGAGGTGTGTGAAGTCACAGAAAGGACGGGTATGAAGTCATAGAATGGAGGTGTGTGAAGTCAGAGAATTGAGGTGTTTCAAGTCATATATTGGAGGTGTGTGGAATAAAAATGGATGTGTGAAGTCATAGAATGTAGGTGCGTGAAGTCATAGAATGTAGGTGTGTGAAGTCATAGAATGGAGGTGTGTGAAGTCATAGAATGGAGGTGTGTGAAGTCACGGAAGTGAGGTGTGTGAAGTCACAGAATGGAGGTGTGTGAAGTCACAATGGAGGTGAGTGAAGTCATAGAATGGAGGTGTGTGAAGTCAAAGAATGGAGGTGTGTGAAGTCATAGAATGGAGGGTTGTGAAATCACAGAATGGAGGTGTGAGAATTCGCAGAATGGAGGTGTGTAAAGTCAAAGAGTCGAGATGTGTGAAGGCAGAGAGTGGAGGTGTGTGAAGTCATAGAATGGAGGTTTGTGAAGTCACAGAATGGAGGTGTGTGAAGTCAGAATAGAGGTGTGCAAAATCATAGAATGGAGGTGTGTGAAGTCAGAATGGTGCTGTGAGAAGTCATAGAATGGAGGTGTGTGAAGTTAGAATGGAGGTGCGTGAACTCATTAAATGGAGGTGTGTGACCTCACAGATTGGAGGTGTGTGAAGTCATAGAACGGAGTTGTGTGAAGTCAGATTGGAGGTGTGTGAAGTCATAGAATGAAGGTGTGTGAAGTCATAGAATGGAGCTGTGTGAAGTCATAGAATGGAGGTGTGTGAAGTCACATTGCAGGTTTGTGAACTCATAGAATGGAGGTGTGTGAAGTCACAATGTAGGTATGTGAAGTCATAGAATGGAGGTGTGTGAAGTCATAGAATGGAGGTGTGTGAAGTCACAGAATGGAGGTCTGTGAAGTCACAGAATGGAGGTGTGAGAAGTCACAGAATGGAGGTGTGTGAAGTCATACAATGGAGGTTTGTGAAGTGAGAATGGAGGTGTGAAGTCATAGAATGGAGGTGGGTGAACTCATAGAAATTAGGTGTGGGAAGTCATAGAATGGAGAAATGTGAAGTCATAGAATGGAGGTCTGTGAAGTCATAGAATGGAGGTGTGTGAAGTCAGAATGGAGGTGTGTGAAGTCATATAATGGAGGTGTGTGAAATCACAGAACGGAAGTATGTGAAGTCATACAATGGAGGTGTGTGAACTCAGAATGGAGGTGTGTGAAATCATAGATGGAGGTGTGTGAAGTCGTAGTATGGAGATGTGTGAAATCATAGAATGGAGTTTTGTGAAGTCACAGAATGGAGCTGTGTAAGTCAGAATTGAGGTGTGTGAAGTCATAGAATGTAGATGTGTGAAGTCATAGAATGGAGGATTGTGAAGTCACCGAAGGGAGGTTTGTGAAGTCATAGAATGGAGGTATGTGAATTCAAATTGGAGGGGTGTGAAGTCGGAGAATGGAGGTGTGTAAAGTCATAGAATGGAGGTGGGTGAAGTCATAGAATGTAGGTGTATGAAGTCATAGAATGGAGGTGTGTGACGTCACAGAATGGACGGGTATGAAGTCACAGAATAGAGGTGTGTGAAGTCATAGAATGGAGGAGGTGTGTGAAGTTATAGAATGGATGTTTGTAAAGTAAGAATGAAGGTGTGTGAAGTCATAGAATGGAGGTGTGTGACGTCAAAGAATGGAGGTGTGTGAATTCACAAAATGGAGGTGTGTCAACTCAGAATTTAGGTGTGTGAAGTCAAAGAATGGAGGTGTGTGAAGTCATAGAATGGAGGTGTGTGAAGTCATAGAATGGAGTTGTGTGAAGTCATATAATGGAGGTGTGTGAAGTCACAGAATGGAGGTGTGTGAATTCAGAATGGAGGTGTGAATTCATAGAAAGGAGGTGGGTGAAGTCATAGAAAGGAGGTGTTGGAAGTCATAGATGGAGGAGTTTGAAGTCATAGAGTGGAGGTGAGTGAAGTCACAGATTCTAGGTCTGTGAAGTCATAGAATGGAGGTGTGTGAAGTCAGAATTGAGGTGTGTGAAGTCATAGAATGGAGGTATGTGACGTCATAGAATGGAAGTGTGTGAAGTCATAAAATGGAGGTGTGTGAACTCAGAATGGAGGTGTGTGAAGTCACAGAATGGAGGTTTGCGAAGTCATAGAATTTAGGTGTGTGAAGTCATAGAATGGATGTTTCTGAATTAAGAATGAAGGTGTGTGAACTCATAGAATGGATGTGTGTGAACTCATAGAAAGGAGGTGTGTGAAGTCGGGGAATGGAGGTGTATGAGGTCAAAGAATGGAGGTGTGCGAAGTCAAACAATGGTGGTGTGTGAAGTAACAGAAAGGACTTGTGTGAAGTCACAGAATGGAAGTGTGTGAAGTCACAGAATGGAGGTGTGTGAAGTCAAAATGGTGGTATGTGAAGTCACAAATGGAGGTGTGTGAAGTCACAAATGTAGGTGTGTGAAGTCAAAATGGAGGTGTGTGAAGTCTAAGAATGGAGGTGTGTGAAGTCATAGAATGGAGGAGTGTGAAGTCAGAATGGAGATTTGTGAAATCACAGAATGGAGGTGTGTGAAGTCATAGAATGTTGGTGTATGAAGTCATAGAATGGAAGTGTGTGAAGTCATCGAATGTAGGTGTGTGAAATCACAGAATAGAGGTGTGTGAAATCACAGAATTGAGGTGTGTGAAGTCATGGCATGGAGGTATGAGAAATCATAGAATGGAAGTGTGTGAAGTCATAGAATGGAGGTGTGTGAAGTCATACAATGAAGGTGTGCGAAGTCATAGAATGGAGGTGTGTGAAGTCACCGAAGGGAGGTGTGCGAAGTCATATAATGGAGGTGTGTGAAGTCAAAATGGAGGTGTGTTACGTCATAAAATGGAGGTGTGTGAAGTCATAGAATGGAGGTGTGTGAAATCATAGAATGAAGTTTTGTGAAGTCACAGAAAGGAGGTGTGTGAAGTCACAGATTGGAGGTTTGTGAAGTCATAGAATGGAGGTATGTGAAGTCAAATTGGAGGGTTGTGAAGTCGGAGAATGGAGGTGTGTGAAGTCACAGAATGGAGGTGGGTGAAGTCACCGAAGGGAGGTGTGTGAAGTCATAAAATGGAGGTGTGGGAAGTCAAAATGGAGGTGTGTGACGTCATAAAATGGAGGTCTGTGAAGTCATAGAATGGAGGTGTGTGAAACCACAGAATGAAGGTTTGTGAAGTCACAGAATGGAGGTGTGTGAAGTCACAGAATGGAGGTTTGTGAAGTCATAGAATGGAGGTATTGGAAGTCAAATTGTTGAGGTGTGAAGTCGTACAATGGAGGTGTGTGAAGTCACAGAATGGAGGTGAGTGAAGTCACAAAATGGAGTTGTGTGAAGTCACAGAATGGAGGTGTGTGAAGTCATAGAATGGAGGTGTGTGAAGTCACAGAATGGACGGGTATGAAGTCATAGAATGGAGGTGTGTGAAATCACAGAATGGAGGTGTGTGAAGTCACAGAATTGAGGTTTGTGAATTCAAAGAATGGAGGTGTGTGAAGTCACAGAATGGAGGTGTGTGAACTCAGAATGGAGGTGTGTGAAGTCACAGAATGGAGGTTTGCGAAGTCATAGAATTTAGGTGTGTGAATTCATAGAATGGATGTTTCTGAATTAAGAATAAAGGTGTGTGAAGTCATAGAATGGAGGTGTGTGAAGACAAAATTGTGGTGTGTGAACTCATAGAATGGATGTGTGTGAACTCATAGAAAGGAGGTGTGTGAAGTCGGGGAGTGGAGGTGTATGAAGTCAAAGAATGGAGGTGTGTGAAGTCAAACAATGGTGGTGTGTGAAGTAACAGAATGGACTTGTGTGAAGTCACAGAATGGAAGTGTGTGAAGTCTAAATGGAGGTGTGTGAAATCACAGAATGGAGGTGTGTGAAGTCACAGAATGGAGGTGTGTGAAGTCAAAATGGTGTGTGTGAAGTCACAAATGGAGGTGTGTGAAGTCACAGAATGTAGGTGTGTGAAGTCAAAATGGAGGTGTGTGAAGTCAAAGAATGGAGGTGTGTGAAGTCATGGAATGGAGAAGTGTGAAGTCAGAATGGAGATTTGTGAAATCACAGAATGGAGGTGTGTGAAGTCATAGAATGTTGGTGTATGAAGTCATAGAATGGAAGTGTGTGAAGTCATAGAATGGAGGTGTGTGATGTCATAGAATGTAGGTGTGTCAAGTCATAGAATGGAGGTGTGTGAAGTCACGGAAGGGAGGTGTGTGAAGTCACAGAATGGAGGTGTGTGAAGTCACAATGGAGGTGAGTGAAGTCATAGAAATGTAGGTGTGTGAAGTTAAAGAATGGAGGTGTGTGAAGTCATAGAATGGAGGACTGTGAAATCACAGAATGGAGGTGTGTGAATTCGCAGAATGGAGGTGTGTAAATTCACAGAGTCGAGATGTGTGAAGTCATAGAATGGAGGTTTGTGAAATCACAGAATGGAGGTGTGTGAAGTCAGAATAGAGGTGTGCAAAGTCATAGAATGGAGGTGTGTGAAGTCAGAATGTTGCTGTGTGAAGTCATAGAATGGAGGTGTGTGAAGTTAGAATGGAGGTGTGTGAACTCATAGAATGGAGGTGTGTGAAGTCACAATATGGAGGTGTGTGAAGTCATAGAATGGAGGTGTGTGAAGTCACAGAATTTAGGTGTGTGAAGTCAGAATGGAGGTTTGTGAAGTCATAGAATGGAGGACTGTGAAATCACAGAATGGAGGTGTGTGAATTCGCAGAATGGAGGTGTGTAAATTCACAGAGTCGAGATGTGTGAAGTCATAGAATGGAGGTTTGTGAAATCACAGAATGGAGGTGTGTGAAGTCAGAATAGAGGTGTGCAAAGTCATAGAATGGAGGTGTGTGAAGTCAGAATGTTGCTGTGTGAAGTCATAGAATGGAGGTGTGTGAAGTTAGAATGGAGGTGTGTGAACTCATAGAATGGAGGTGTGTGAAGTCACAATATGGAGGTGTGTGAAGTCATAGAATGGAGGTGTGTGAAGTCACAGAATTTAGGTGTGTGAAGTCAGAATGGAGGTTTGTGAAGTCATAGAATGGAGGTATTTGAAGTCAAATTGGTGGGGTGTGAAGTCGGAGAATGGAGGTGTGTGAAGTGACAGAATGGAGGTGAGTGAAGTCACAGAATGGAGGTGTGTGAAGTCACAGAATAGAGGTGTGTGAAGTCATAGAATGGAGGTGTGTGAAGTCACAGAATGGACGGGTATGAAGTCATAGAATGGATGTGTGTGAAATCACAGAATGGAGGTGTGTGAAGTCACAGAATTGAGGTTTGTGAAGTCAAAGAATGGAGGTGTGTGAAGTCACAGAATGGAGGTGTGTGAACTCAGAATGTAGGTGTGTGAAGTCACAGAATGGAGGTATGTGACGTCATTGAATGGAAGTGTGTGAAGTCATAAAATGGAGGTGTGTGAACTCAGAATGGAGGTGTGTGAAGTCACAGAATGGAGGTTTGCGAAGTCATAGAATTTAGGTGTGTGAAGTCATAGAATAGATGTTTCTGAATTAAGAATGAAGGTGTGTGAACTCATAGAATGGATGTGTGTGAACTCATAGAAAGGAGGTGTGTGAAGTCGGGGAATGGAGGTGTATGAGGACAAAGAATGGAGGTGTGCGAAGTCAAACAATGGTGGTGTGTGAAGTAACAGAATGGACTTGTGTGAAGTCACAGAATGGAAGTGTGTGAAGTCACAGAATGGAGGTGTGTGAAGTCAAAATGGTGGTATGTGAAGTCACAAATGGAGGTGTGTGAAGTCACAAATGTAGGTGTGTGAAGTCAAAATGGAGGTGTGTGAAGTCTAAGAATGGAGGTGTGTGAAGTCATAGAATGGAGGAGTGTGAAGTCAGAATGGAGATTTGTGAAATCACAGAATGGAGGTGTGTGAAGTCATAGAATGTTGGTGTATGAAGTCATAGAATGGAAGTGTGTGAAGTCATCGAATGTAGGTGTGTGAAATCACAGAATAGAGGTGTGTGAAATCACAGAATTGAGGTGTGTGAAGTCATGGCATGGAGGTATGAGAAATCATAGAATGGAAGTGTGTGAAGTCATAGAATGGAGGTGTGTGAAGTCATACAATGAAGGTGTGCGAAGTCATAGAATGGAGGTGTGTGAAGTCACCGAAGGGAGGTGTGCGAAGTCATATAATGGAGGTGTGTGAAGTCAAAATGGAGGTGTGTTACGTCATAAAATGGAGGTGTGTGAAGTCATAGAATGGAGGTGTGTGAAATCATAGAATGAAGTTTTGTGAAGTCACAGAAAGGAGGTGTGTGAAGTCACAGATTGGAGGTTTGTGAAGTCATAGAATGGAGGTATGTGAAGTCAAATTGGAGGGTTGTGAAGTCGGAGAATGGAGGTGTGTGAAGTCACAGAATGGAGGTGGGTGAAGTCACCGAAGGGAGGTGTGTGAAGTCATAAAATGGAGGTGTGGGAAGTCAAAATGGAGGTGTGAGACGTCATAAAATGGAGGTCTGTGAAGTCATAGAATGGAGGTGTGTGAAATCACAGAATGAAGGTTTGTGAAGTCACAGAATGGAGGTGTGTGAAGTCACAGAATGGAGGTTTGTGAAGTCACAGAATGGAGGTATTGGAAGTCAAATTGTTGAGGTGTGAAGTCGTACAATGGAGGTGTGTGAAGTCACAGAATGGAGGTGAGTGAAGTCACAAAATGGAGTTGTGTGAAGTCACAGAATGGAGGTGTGTGAAGTCATAGAATGGAGGTGTGTGAAGTCACAGAATGGACGGGTATGAAGTCATAGAATGGAGGTGTGTGAAATCACAGAATGGAGGTGTGTGAAGTCACAGAATTGAGGTTTGTGAATTCAAAGAATGGAGGTGTGTGAAGTCACAGAATGGAGGTGTGTGAACTCAGAATGGAGGTGTGTGAAGTCACAGAATGGAGGTTTGCGAAGTCATAGAATTTAGGTGTGTGAATTCATAGAATGGATGTTTCTGAATTAAGAATAAAGGTGTGTGAAGTCATAGAATGGAGGTGTGTGAAGACAAAATTGTGGTGTGTGAACTCATAGAATGGATGTGTGTGAACTCATAGAAAGGAGGTGTGTGAAGTCGGGGAGTGGAGGTGTATGAAGTCAAAGAATGGAGGTGTGTGAAGTCAAACAATGGTGGTGTGTGAAGTAACAGAATGGACTTGTGTGAAGTCACAGAATGGAAGTGTGTGAAGTCTAAATGGAGGTGTGTAAAATCACAGAATGGAGGTGTGTGAAGTCACAGAATGGAGGTGTGTGAAGTCAAAATGGTGTGTGTGAAGTCACAAATGGAGGTGTGTGAAGTCACAGAATGTAGGTGTGTGAAGTCAAAATGGAGGTGTGTGAAGTCAAAGAATGGAGGTGTGTGAAGTCATAGAATGGAGAAGTGTGAAGTCAGAATGGAGATTTGTGAAATCACAGAATGGAGGTGTGTGAAGTCATAGAATGTTGGTGTATGAAGTCATAGAATGGAAGTGTGTGAAGTCACAGAATGGAGGTGTGTGATGTCATAGAATGTAGGTGTGTCAAGTCATAGAATGGAGGTGTGTGAAGTCACGGAAGGGAGGTGTGTGAAGTCACAGAATGGAGGTGTGTGAAGTCACAATGGAGGTGAGTGAAGTCATAGAAATGTAGGTGTGTGAAGTTAAAGAATGGAGGTGTGTGAAGTCATAGAATGGAGGACTGTGAAATCACAGAATGGAGGTGTGTGAATTCGCAGAATGGAGGTGTGTAAATTCACAGAGTCGAGATGTGTGAAGTCATAGAATGGAGGTTTGTGAAATCACAGAATGGAGGTGTGTGAAGTCAGAATAGAGGTGTGCAAAGTCATAGAATGGAGGTGTGTGAAGTCAGAATGGTGCTGTGTGAAGTCATAGAATGGAGGTGTGTGAAGTTAGAATGGAGGTGTGTGAACTCATAGAATGGAGGTGTGTGAAGTCACAATATGGAGGTGTGTGAAGTCATAGAATGGAGGTGTGTGAAGTCACAGAATTTAGGTGTGTGAAGTCAGAATGGAGGTGTGTGAGGTCAGAATGGAGGTGTGTGAAGTCATACAATGGAGGTGTGTGAAGTCACATTGCAGGTGTGTGAACTCATAGAATGGAGGTGTGTGAAGTCACAATGTAGGTGTGTGAAGTCATAGAATGGAGGTGTGTGAAGTCATAGAACGGAGGTGTGTGAAGTCACAGAATGGAGGTGTGTGAAGTCACAGAATGGAGGTGTGAGAAGTCACAGAATGGAAGTGTGTGAAATCATAAAATGGAGTTGTGTGAAGTCACAGAATGGAGGTGTGTGAAGTCAGAATGAGGTGTGTGAAGTCATACAATGGAGGTTTGTGAAGTGAGAATGATGGTGCGAAGTCATAGAATGGAGGTGGGTGAAGTCATAGAAATTAGGTGTGGGAAGTCATAGAATGGAGAAGTGTGAAGTCATAGAATGGAGGTCTGTGAAGTCATAGAATGGAGGTATGTGAAGTCAGAATGTAGGTGTGCGAAGTCATAGAATAGAGGTGTGTGAAGTCAGAATGGACGTGTGTGAAGTCATAGAATGGAGGTGTGTGAAGTCACAGAATGGAAGTGTGTGAAGTCATACAATGGAGGTGTGTGAACTCAGAATGGAGGGGTGTGATATCATAGATGGAGGTGTGTGAAGTCATAGTATGGAGATGTGTGAAATCATAGAATGGAGTTTTGTAGAATGGAGCTGTGTAAGTCAGAATTGAGGTGTGTGAAGTCACAGAATGTAGATGTGTGAAGTCATAGAATGGAGGATTGTGAAGTCACCGAAGGGAGGTTTGTGAAGTCATAGAATGAAGGTATGTGAAGTCAAATTGGAGGTGTGTTAAGTCGGGGAATGGAGGTGTGTGAAGTCATAGAATGGAGTTCGGTGAAGTCATAGAATGGAGGAGTATGAAGTCATAGAATGGAGGTGTGTGAAGTCACAGAATGGACGGGTATGAAGTCATAGAATGGAGGTGTGTGAAGTCAGAGAATTGAGGTGTTTCAAGTCATATATTGGAGGTGTGTGGAATAAAAATGGATGTGTGAAGTCATAGAATGTAGGTGCGTGAAGTCATAGAATGTAGGTGTGTGAAGTCATAGAATGGAGGTGTGTGAAGTCATAGAATGGAGGTGTGTGAAGTCACGGAAGTGAGGTGTGTGAAGTCACAGAATGGAGGTGTGTGAAGTCACAATGGAGGTGAGTGAAGTCATAGAATGGAGGTGTGTGAAGTCAAAGAATGGAGGTGTGTGAAGTCATAGAATGGAGGGTTGTGAAATCACAGAATGGAGGTGTGAGAATTCGCAGAATGGAGGTGTGTAAAGTCAAAGAGTCGAGATGTGTGAAGGCAGAGAGTGGAGGTGTGTGAAGTCATAGAATGGAGGTTTGTGAAGTCACAGAATGGAGGTGTGTGAAGTCAGAATAGAGGTGTGCAAAATCATAGAATGGAGGTGTGTGAAGTCAGAATGGTGCTGTGAGAAGTCATAGAATGGAGGTGTGTGAAGTTAGAATGGAGGTGCGTGAACTCATTAAATGGAGGTGTGTGACCTCACAGATTGGAGGTGTGTGAAGTCATAGAACGGAGGTGTGTGAAGTCAGATTGGAGGTGTGTGAAGTCATAGAATGAAGGTGTGTGAAGTCATAGAATGGAGCTGTGTGAAGTCATAGAATGGAGGTGTGTGAAGTCACATTGCAGGTTTGTGAACTCATAGAAAGGAGGTGTGTGAAGTCACAATGTAGGTATGTGAAGTCATAGAATGGAGGTGTGTGAAGTCATAGAATGGAGGTGTGTGAAGTCACAGAATGGAGGTCTGTGAAGTCACAGAATGGAGGTGTGAGAAGTCACAGAATGGAGGTGTGTGAAGTCATACAATGGAGGTTTGTGAAGTGAGAATGGAGGTGTGAAGTCATAGAATGGAGGTGGGTGAACTCATAGAAATTAGGTGTGGGAAGTCATAGAATGGAGAAATGTGAAGTCATAGAATGGAGGTCTGTGAAGTCATAGAATGGAGGTGTGTGAAGTCAGAATGGAGGTGTGTGAAGTCATATAATGGAGGTGTGTGAAATCACAGAATGGAAGTATGTGAAGTCATACAATGGAGGTGTGTGAACTCAGAATGGAGGTGTGTGAAATCATAGATGGAGGTGTGTGAAGTCGTAGTATGGAGATGTGTGAAATCATAGAATGGAGTTTTGTGAAGTCACAGAATGGAGCTGTGTAAGTCAGAATTGAGGTGTGTGAAGTCATAGAATGTAGATGTGTGAAGTCATAGAATGGAGGATTGTGAAGTCACCGAAGGGAGGTTTGTGAAGTCATAGAATGGAGGTATGTGAATTCAAATTGGAGGGGTGTGAAGTCGGAGAATGGAGGTGTGTAAAGTCATAGAATGGAGGTGGGTGAAGTCATAGAATGTAGGTGTATGAAGTCATAGAATGGAGGTGTGTGACGTCACAGAATGGACGGGTATGAAGTCACAGAATGGAGGTGTGTGAAGTCATAGAATGGAGGAGGTGTGTGAAGTTATAGAATGGATGTTTGTAAAGTAAGAATGAAGGTGTGTGAAGTCATAGAATGGAGGTGTGTGACGTCAAAGAATGGAGGTGTGTGAAGTCATAGAATGGAGCTGTGTGAAGTCAGAATGGAGGTGTGTGAATTCACAAAATGGAGGTGTGTCAACTCAGAATTTAGGTGTGTGAAGTCAAAGAATGGAGGTGTGTGAAGTCATAGAATGGAGGTGTGTGAAGTCATAGAATGGAGTTGTGTGAAGTCATATAATGGAGGTGTGTGAAGTCACAGAATGGAGGTGTGTGAATTCAGAATGGAGGTGTGAATTCATAGAAAGGAGGTGGGTGAAGTCATAGAAAGGAGGTGTTGGAAGTCATAGATGGAGGAGTTTGAAGTCATAGAGTGGAGGTGAGTGAAGTCACAGATTCTAGGTCTGTGAAGTCATAGAATGGAGGTGTGTGAAGTCAGAATTGAGGTGTGTGAAGTCATAGAATGATGGTGTGTGAACTCAAAGAATGGAGGTGTGTGACGTCACAGTGGAAGTGTGTGAAGTCATAGAATGGAGGTGTGTGAAGTCACAGAATGGAGGTGTGTGAAGTCAAATTGGAGTTGTGTGTGACGTCATAAATGGAGGTGTGTGAAGTCATAGAATGGAGGTGTGTGAAATACATAGAAGGGAGGTTTGTGAAGTCACAGAATGGAGGTGTGTGAACACAGAATGGAGGTGTGTGAAATCACAGAATGGAGGTGTGTGAAGTCATAGCATGGAGGTATGTGAAATCATAGAATGGAAGTGTGTGAAGTCATAGAATGGAGGTGTGTGAAGTCATACAATGAAGGTGTGCGAAGTCATAGAATGGAGGTGTGTGATGTCACCGAAGGGAGGTGTGTGAAGTCATATAAAGGAGGTGTGTGAAGTCAAAATGGAGGTGTGTGGCGTCATAAAATGGAGGTGTGTGAAGTCATAGAATGGAGGTGTGTGAAATCATAGAATGAAGGTTTGTGAAGTCACAGAATGGAGGTGTGTGAAGTCACAGATTGGAGGTTTGTGAAGTCATAGAATGGAGGTATGTGAAGTCAATGTGGAGGGTTGTGAAGTCGGAGAATCGATGTGTGTGAAGTCACAGAATGGAGGTGAGTGAAGTCACCGAAGGGAGGTGTGTGAAGTCATATAATGTAGGTGTGTGAAGTCAAAATGGAGGTGTGTGACGTCATAAAATGGAGGTGTGTGAAGTCATAGAATTGAGGTGTGTGAAATCATAGAATGAAGGTTTGTGAAGTCACAGAATGGAGGTGTGTGAAGGCACAGAATGGAGGTGTGTGAAGTCCCAGAATTGAGGTTTGTGAAGCCAAAGAATGGAGGTGTGTGAAGTCACAGAATGGAGGTGTGTGAACTCAGAATGGAGGTGTGTGAAGTCACAGAATGGAGCTGTGTGATGTCATAGAATGGAAGTGTGTGAAGTCATAAAATGGAGGTGTGTGAACTCAGAATGGAGGTGTGTGAAGTCACCGAATGGAGGTTTGCGAAGTCATACAAATTAGGTGTGTGAAGTCATAGAATGGATGTTTCTGAATTAAGAATGAAGGTGTGTGAAGTCAGAGAGTGGAAGTGTGTGAAGACAAATTTGTGGTGGGTGAACTCATAGAATGGATGTGTGTGAACTCATAGAAAGGAGGTGTGTGAAGTCGGGGAATTGAGGTATATGAAGTCAAAGAATGGAGGTGTGTGAAGTGAGACAATGGTGGTGTATGAAGTAACAGAATGGACTTGTGTGAAGTCACAGAATGGAAGTGTGTGAAGTCAAAATGGAGGTGTGTGCAATCACAGAATGGAGGTGTGTGAAGTCACAGAATGGAGGTGTGTGAAGTCATAGAATGGAGTTGTGAAAAGTCACAAAATGGAGGTGTGTGAAATCATAGAATGGAGTTGTGTGAAGTCACAGAATGGAGGTGTGTGAAGTCAGAATGGAGGTGTGTGAAGTCATACAATGGAGGTTTGTGAAGTGAGAATGGAGATGTGAAGTCATAGAATGGAGGTGGGTGAAGTCATAGAAATTAGGTGTGGGATGTCATAGAATGGAGAAGTGTGAAGTCATAGAATCGAGGTCTGTGAAGTCATAGAATGGAGGTGTGTGAAGTCAGAATGTTAGTGTGCGAAGTCATAGAATAGAGGTGTGTGAAGTCAGAATGGAGGTGTGTGAAGTCATAGAATGGAGGTGTGTGAAGTCACAGAATGGAAGTGTGTGAAGGCATACAATGGAGGTGTGTGAACTCAGAATGGAGGTGTGTGATATCATAGATGGAGGTGTGTGAAGTCATAGTATGGAGATGTGTGAAATCATAGAATGGAGTTTTGTGAAATCACAGAATGGAGCTGTGTAAGTCAGAATTGAGGTGTGTGAAGTCATAGAATGTAGATGTGTGAAGTCATAGAACGGAGGATTGTGAAGTCACCGAAGGGAGGTTTGTGAAGTCATAGAATGGAGGTATGTGAAGTCAAATTGGAGGTGTGTAAAGTCGGGGAATGGAGGTGTGTGAAGTCATAGAATGGAGGTCGGTTAAGTCATAGAATGGAGGAGTATGAAGTCATAGAAGGGAGGTGTGTGAAGTCACAGAATGGACGGGTATGAAGTCAAAGAATGGAGGTGAGTGAAGTCAGAGAATTGAGGTGTTTCAAGTCATATATTGGAGGTGTGTGGAATAAAAATGGATGTGTGAAGTCATAGAATGTAGGTGTGTGAAGTCATAGAATGTAGCTGTGTGAAGTCATAGAATAGAGGTGTGTGAAGTCAGAGAATGGAGGTGTGGGAATTCAGAGAATGGAGGTGTGAGAAGTCATAGAATGGAAGTGTGTGAAGTCATAGAGTGGAGGTATGTGAAGTCATAGAATGGCGGTGTGTGAAGTCACATAATGGAGGTGTGTGAAATCACAGAATGGAGGTGTGTGAAGTCACGGAAGGGAGGTGTGTGAAGTCACAGAATGGAGGTGTGTGATGCCATAGAATGTAGGTGTATCAAGTCATAGAATGGAGGTGTGTGAAGTCACGGAAGGGAGGTGTGTGAAGTCACAGAATGGAGTTGTGTGAAGTCACAATGGAGGTGAGTGAAGTCATAGAATGGAGGTGTGTGAAGTCAAAGAATGGAGGTGTGTGAAGTCATAGACTGGAGGTGTGTGAAATCACAGAATGGAAGTGTGTGAATTCGCAGAATGGAGGTGTGAAAGTCACAGAGTCGAGATGTGTGAAGTCAGAGAGTGGAGGTGTGTGAAGTCATAGAATGGAGGTGTGTGAAGTCAGATTGGAGGTGTGTGAAGTCATAGAATGGAGGTGTGTGAAGTCATAGAATGGAGGTGTGTGAAATCATAGAAGGGAGGTGTGTGAAGTCACAGAATTTAGGTGTGTGAAGTCAGAATGGAGGTGTGTGAAGTCATAGAATGGAGGTGTGTGAAGTCACATTGCAGGTGTGTGAACTCATAGAATGGAGGTGTGTGAAGTCACAATGTAGGTGTGTGAAGTCATACAATGGAGGTGTGTGAAGTCATAGAACGGAGGTGTGTGAAGTCACAGAATGGAGGTGTGTGAAGTCACAGAATGGAGGTGTGTGAAGTCAAAATGGAGGTGTGTGAAGTCATACAATGGAGGTTTGTGAAGTGAGAATGGAGATGTGAAGTCATAGAATGGAGGTGGGTGAAGTCATAGAAATTAGGTGTGGGATGTCATAGAATGGAGAAGTGTGAAGTCATAGAATCGAGGTCTGTGAAGTCATAGAATGGAGGTGTGTGAAGTCAGAATGTTAGTGTGCGAAGTCATAGAATAGAGGTGTGTGAAGTCAGAATGGAGGTGTGTGAAGTCATAGAATGGAGGTGTGTGAAGTCACAGAATGGAAGTGTGTGAAGGCATACAATGGAGGTGTGTGAACTCAGAATGGAGGTGTGTGATATCATAGATGGAGGTGTGTGAAGTCATAGTATGGAGATGTGTGAAATCATAGAATGGAGTTTTGTGAAATCACAGAATGGAGCTGTGTAAGTCAGAATTGAGGTGTGTGAAGTCATAGAATGTAGATGTGTGAAGTCATAGAACGGAGGATTGTGAAGTCACCGAAGGGAGGTTTGTGAAGTCATAGAATGGAGGTATGTGAAGTCAAATTGGAGGTGTGTAAAGTCGGGGAATGGAGGTGTGTGAAGTCATAGAATGGAGGTCGGTTAAGTCATAGAATGGAGGAGTATGAAGTCATAGAAGGGAGGTGTGTGAAGTCACAGAATGGACGGGTATGAAGTCAAAGAATGGAGGTGAGTGAAGTCAGAGAATTGAGGTGTTTCAAGTCATATATTGGAAGTGTGTGGAATAAAAATGGATGTGTGAAGTCATAGAATGTAGGTGTGTGAAGTCATAGAATGTAGCTGTGTGAAGTCATAGAATAGAGGTGTGTGAAGTCAGAGAATGGAGGTGTGGGAATTCAGAGAATGGAGGTGTGAGAAGTCATAGAATGGAAGTGTGTGAAGTCATAGAGTGGAGGTATGTGAAGTCATAGAATGGCGCTGTGTGAAGTCACATAATGGAGGTGTGTGAATTCACAGAATGGAGGTGTGTGAAGTCACGGAAGGGAGGTGTGTGAAGTCACAGAATGGAGGTGTGTGATGCCATAGAATGTAGGTGTATCAAGTCATAGAATGGAGGTGTGTGAAGTCACGGAAGGGAGGTGTGTGAAGTCACAGAATGGAGTTGTGTGAAGTCACAATGGAGGTGAGTGAAGTCATAGAATGGAGGTGTGTGAAGTCAAAGAATGGAGGTGTGTGAAGTCATAGACTGGAGGTGTGTGAAATCACAGAATGGAAGTGTGTGAATTCGCAGAATGGAGGTGTGAAAGTCACAGAGTCGAGATGTGTGAAGTCAGAGAGTGGAGGTGTGTGAAGTCATAGAATGGAGGTGTGTGAAGTCAGATTGGAGGTGTGTGAAGTCATAGAATGGAGGTGTGTGAAGTCATAGAATGGAGGTGTGTGAAATCATAGAAGGGAGGTGTGTGAAGTCACAGAATTTAGGTGTGTGAAGTCAGAATGGAGGTGTGTGAAGTCATAGAATGGAGGTGTGTGAAGTCACATTGCAGGTGTGTGAACTCATAGAATGGAGGTGTGTGAAGTCACAATGTAGGTGTGTGAAGTCATACAATGGAGGTGTGTGAAGTCATAGAACGGAGGTGTGTGAAGTCACAGAATGGAGGTGTGTGAAGTCACAGAATGGAGGTGTGTGAAGTCAAAATGGAGGTGTGTGAAGTCAAAGAATGTAGGTGTGCGAAGTCATAGAATGGAGGTGTGTTAAGTCAAAATGGAGGTGTGTGAAGTCATAGAGTCGAGGTGTGAAGTCAGAATAGAGGTGTGTGAAGTCATAGAATGGAGGTGTGTGAAGTCAAAGAATGGAGGTGTGTGAAGTCATAGAATGGAGGTGTGTGAAATCACAGAATGGAGGTGTGTGAATTCGCAGAATGGAGGTGTGTAAAGTCACAGAGTCGAGATGTGTGAAGTCAGAGAGTGGAGGTGTGTGAAGTCATAGAATGGAGTTTTGTGAAGTAACAGAATGGAGGTGTGTGAAGTCACAGAATGGAGGTGTGTGAAGTCACAGAATGGAGGTGTGTGAAGTCACAGAATGGAGGTGTGTGAAGTCATAGAATGGAGGTGTGTGAAGTCACGGAAGGGAGGTGTGTGAAGTCACAGAATGGAGGTGTGTGATGGCATAGAATGGAGGTGTGTGAAGTCACAATGGAGGTGAGTGAAGTCATAGAATGAAGGTGTGTGAAGTCAAAGAATAGAGGTGTGTGAAGTCATAGAATCGAGGTGTGTGAAATCACAGAATGGAGGTGTGTGAATTCGCAGAATGGAGGTGTGTAAAGTCACAGAGTCGAGACGTGTGAAGTCAGAGAGTGGAGGTGTGTGAAGTCATAGAATGGAGGTTTGTGAAGTCACAGAATGGAGGTTTGTGAAGTCAGAATACAGGTGTGCAAAGTCATAGAATGGAGGGGTGTGAAGTCAGAATGGTTCCGTGTGAAGTAATAGAATGGAGGTGTGTGAAGTTAGAATGGAGGTGTGTGAACTCATAGAATGGAGGTGTGTGAAGTCACAATATGGAGGTGTGTGAAGTCATAGAATGGAGGTGTGTGAAGTCAGATTGGAGGTGTGTGAAGTCACAGAATGGAGGTGTGAAGTCATAGAATGGAGGTGTGTGAAATTATAGAATGGAGGTGTGTGAAGTCACAGAATTTAGGTGTGTGAAGTTAGAATGGAGGTGTGTGAGGTCAGAATGGAGGTGTGTGAACTCATAGAATGGAGGTGTATGAAGTCACATTGCAGGTGTGTGAACTCATAGAATGGAGGTGTGTGAAGTCACAATGTAGGTGTGTGAAGTCATAGAATGGAGGTGTGTGAAGTCATAGAATGGAGGTGCGTGAAGTCACAGAATGGAGGTGTGTGAAGTCATAGAATGGAGGTGTGAGAAGTCACAGAATGGAGGTGTGTGTAATCATAGAATGATGTTGTGTGAAGTCACAGAATGGAGGTGTGTGAAGTCAGAATGGAGGTGTGTGAAGTCATACAATGGAGGTTTGTGAAGTGAGAATGGAGATGTGAAGTCATAGAATGGAGGTGGGTGAAGTCATAGAAATTAGGTGTGGGATGTCATAGAATGGAGAATTGTGAAGTCTTAGAATCGAGGTCTGTGAAGTCATAGAATGGAGGTGTGTGAAGTCAGAATGTTGGTGTGCGAAGTCATAGAATAGAGGTGTGTGAAGTCAGAATGGAGGTGTGTGAAGTCATAGAATGGAGGTGTGTGAAGTCACAGAATGGAAGTGTGTGAAGGCATACAATGGAGGTGTGTGAACTCAGAATGGAGGTGTGTGATATCATAGATGGAGGTGTGTGAAGTCATAGTATGGAGATGTGTGAATCATAAAATGGAGTTTTGTGAAATCACAGAATGGAGCTGTGTAAGTCAGAATTGAGGTGTGTGAAGTCATAAAATGTAGATGTGTGAAGTCATAGAATGGAGGATTGTGAAGTCACCGAAGGGAGGTTTGTGAAGTCATAGAATGGAGGTATGTGAAGTCAAATTGGAGGTGTGTTAAGTCGGGGAATGGAGGTGTGTGAAGTCATAGAATGGAGGTCGGTGAAGTCATAGAATGGAGGAGTATGAAGTCATAGAAGGGAGGTGTGTGAAGTCACAGAATGGACGGGTATGAAGTCAAAGAATGGAGGTGTGTGAAGTCAGAGAATTGAGGTGTTTCAAGTCATATATTGGAGGTGTGTGGAATAAAAATGGATGTGTGAAGTCATAGAATGTAGGTGTGTGAAGTCATAGAATGTAGGTGTGTGAAGTCATAGAATGTAGGTGTGTGAACTCAGAGAATGGAGGTGTGTGAATTCAGAGAATGGAGGTGTGAGAAGTCATAGAATGGAAGTGTGTGAAGTCATAGAGTGGAGGTATGTGAAGTCATAGAATGGAGGTGTGTGATATCACAGAATGGAGGTGTGTGAATTCGCAGAATGGAGGTGTGTAAAGTCACAGAGTCGAGATGTGTGAAGTCAGAGAGTGGAGGTGTGTGAATTCGCAGAATGGAGGTGTGTAAATTCAAAGAGTCGGGATGTGTGAAGGCAGAGAGTGGAGGTGTGTGAAGTCATAGAATGGAGGTTTGTGAAGTCACAGAATGGAGGTGTGTGAAGTCAGAATAGAGGTGTGCAAAGTCATAGAATGGAGGTGTGTGAAGTCAGAATGGTGCTGTGTGAAGTCATAGAATGGAGGTGTGTGAAGTTAGAATGGAGGTGTGTGAACTCATAGAATGGAGGTGTGTGAAGTCACATAATGGAGGTGTGTGAAGTCATAGAATGGAGGTGTGTGAAGTCAGATTGGAGGTGTGTGAAGTCATAGAATGGAGGTGTGTGAAGTCATAGAAAGGAGGTGTGTGAAGTCATAGAATGGAGGTGTGTGAATTCCTAGAATGGTGGTTAGTGAAGTCACAGATTCGAGGTCTGTGAAGTCATAGAATGGAGGTGTGTGACGTCAGAATGTAGGTGTGCGAAGTCATAGAATAGAGGTGTGTGAAGTCAGAATGGAGGTGTGAAGTCATAGAATGGAGGTGTGTGAAGTCATAGAACGGAGGGGTGTGAAGTCACAGAATGGAGGTGCGTGAAGTCATAGAATGGAGGTGTGAGAAGTCACAGAATGGAGGTGTGTGAAATCATAGAATGGAGTTGTGTGAAGTCACAGAATGGAGGTGTGTGAAGTCAGAATGGAGGTGTGTGAAGTCATACAATGGAGGTTTGTGAAGTGAGAATGGAGATGTGAAGTCATAGAATGGAGGTGGGTGAAGTCATAGCAATTAGGTGTGGGATGTCATAGAATGGAGAATTGTGAAGTCTTAGAATCGAGGTCTGTGAAGTCATAGAATGGGGGTGTGTGAATTCATAGATTAGAGGTCAGTGAAGTCACAGATTCGAGGTCTGTGAAGTCATAGAATGGAGGTGTGTGAAGTCAGAATGTAGGTGTGCGAAGTCATAGAATAGAGGTGTGTGAAGTCACGGAAGGGAGGTGTGAAGTCATAGAATGGAGGTGTGTGAACTCATAAAAGGGAGGTGTGTGACGTCACAATGGAAGTGTGTGAAGTCATAGAATGGAGGTGTGTGAAGTCACAGAATGGAAGTGTGTGAAGTCATACAATGGACGTGTGTAGTCAGAATGGAGGTGTGTGAAGTCAGAGAATGGAGGTGTGTGAACTCAGAATGAAGGTGTGTGAAGTCACAGAATGGAAGTATGTGAAATCATAGAATGGAGGTGTGTGAATTCATAGAGTAGAGGTCAGTGAAGTCACAGATTCGAGGTCTGTGAAGTCATAGAATGGATGTGTGTGAAGTCAGAATGTAGGTGTGCGAAGTGAAAGAATGGAGGTGTGTGAAGTCAAACAATAGAGGTGTGTGAAGTCACAGAATGGAGATGTGTGAAGTCACAGAATGGAAGTGTGTGAAGTCAAAACAGAGGTGTGTGAAGTCATAGAATGGAGGTGTGTGAAGTCACAGAATGGAGGTGTGTGAAGTCAAATTGGAGTTGTGTGTGACGTCATAAATGGAGGTGTGTGAAGTCATAGAATGGAGGTGTGTGAAATACATAGAAGGGAGGTTTGTGAAGTCACAGAATGGAGGTGTGTGAACACAGAATGGAGGTGTGTGAAATCACAGAATGGAGGTGTGTGAAGTCATAGCATGGAGGTATGTGAAATCATAGAATGGAAGTGTGTGAAGTCATAGAATGGAGGTGTGTGAAGTCATACAATGAAGGTGTGCGAAGTCATAGAATGGAGGTGTGTGATGTCACCGAAGGGAGGTGTGTGAAGTCATATAAAGGAGGTGTGTGAAGTCAAAATGGAGGTGTGTGGCGTCATAAAATGGAGGTGTGTGAAGTCATAGAATGGAGGTGTGTGAAATCATAGAATGAAGGTTTGTGAAGTCACAGAATGGAGGTGTGTGAAGTCACAGATTGGAGGTTTGTGAAGTCATAGAATGGAGGTATGTGAAGTCAATGTGGAGGGTTGTGAAGTCGGAGAATCGATGTGTGTGAAGTCACAGAATGGAGGTGAGTGAAGTCACCGAAGGGAGGTGTGTGAAGTCATATAATGTAGGTGTGTGAAGTCAAAATGGAGGTGTGTGACGTCATAAAATGGAGGTGTGTGAAGTCATAGAATTGAGGTGTGTGAAATCATAGAATGAAGGTTTGTGAAGTCACAGAATGGAGGTGTGTGAAGGCACAGAATGGAGGTGTGTGAAGTCCCAGAATTGAGGTTTGTGAAGCCAAAGAATGGAGGTGTGTGAAGTCACAGAATGGAGGTGTGTGAACTCAGAATGGAGGTGTGTGAAGTCACAGAATGGAGCTGTGTGATGTCATAGAATGGAAGTGTGTGAAGTCATAAAATGGAGGTGTGTGAACTCAGAATGGAGGTGTGTGAAGTCACCGAATGGAGGTTTGCGAAGTCATACAAATTAGGTGTGTGAAGTCATAGAATGGATGTTTCTGAATTAAGAATGAAGGTGTGTGAAGTCAGAGAGTGGAAGTGTGTGAAGACAAATTTGTGGTGGGTGAACTCATAGAATGGATGTGTGTGAACTCATAGAAAGGAGGTGTGTGAAGTCGGGGAATTGAGGTATATGAAGTCAAAGAATGGAGGTGTGTGAAGTGAGACAATGGTGGTGTATGAAGTAACAGAATGGACTTGTGTGAAGTCACAGAATGGAAGTGTGTGAAGTCAAAATGGAGGTGTGTGCAATCACAGAATGGAGGTGTGTGAAGTCACAGAATGGAGGTGTGTGAAGTCATAGAATGGAGTTGTGAAAAGTCACAAAATGGAGGTGTGTGAAATCATAGAATGGAGTTGTGTGAAGTCACAGAATGGAGGTGTGTGAAGTCAGAATGGAGGTGTGTGAAGTCATACAATGGAGGTTTGTGAAGTGAGAATGGAGATGTGAAGTCATAGAATGGAGGTGGGTGAAGTCATAGAAATTAGGTGTGGGATGTCATAGAATGGAGAAGTGTGAAGTCATAGAATCGAGGTCTGTGAAGTCATAGAATGGAGGTGTGTGAAGTCAGAATGTTAGTGTGCGAAGTCATAGAATAGAGGTGTGTGAAGTCAGAATGGAGGTGTGTGAAGTCATAGAATGGAGGTGTGTGAAGTCACAGAATGGAAGTGTGTGAAGGCATACAATGGAGGTGTGTGAACTCAGAATGGAGGTGTGTGATATCATAGATGGAGGTGTGTGAAGTCATAGTATGGAGATGTGTGAAATCATAGAATGGAGTTTTGTGAAATCACAGAATGGAGCTGTGTAAGTCAGAATTGAGGTGTGTGAAGTCATAGAATGTAGATGTGTGAAGTCATAGAACGGAGGATTGTGAAGTCACCGAAGGGAGGTTTGTGAAGTCATAGAATGGAGGTATGTGAAGTCAAATTGGAGGTGTGTAAAGTCGGGGAATGGAGGTGTGTGAAGTCATAGAATGGAGGTCGGTTAAGTCATAGAATGGAGGAGTATGAAGTCATAGAAGGGAGGTGTGTGAAGTCACAGAATGGACGGGTATGAAGTCAAAGAATGGAGGTGAGTGAAGTCAGAGAATTGAGGTGTTTCAAGTCATATATTGGAGGTGTGTGGAATAAAAATGGATGTGTGAAGTCATAGAATGTAGGTGTGTGAAGTCATAGAATGTAGCTGTGTGAAGTCATAGAATAGAGGTGTGTGAAGTCAGAGAATGGAGGTGTGGGAATTCAGAGAATGGAGGTGTGAGAAGTCATAGAATGGAAGTGTGTGAAGTCATAGAGTGGAGGTATGTGAAGTCATAGAATGGCGGTGTGTGAAGTCACATAATGGAGGTGTGTGAAATCACAGAATGGAGGTGTGTGAAGTCACGGAAGGGAGGTGTGTGAAGTCACAGAATGGAGGTGTGTGATGCCATAGAATGTAGGTGTATCAAGTCATAGAATGGAGGTGTGTGAAGTCACGGAAGGGAGGTGTGTGAAGTCACAGAATGGAGTTGTGTGAAGTCACAATGGAGGTGAGTGAAGTCATAGAATGGAGGTGTGTGAAGTCAAAGAATGGAGGTGTGTGAAGTCATAGACTGGAGGTGTGTGAAATCACAGAATGGAAGTGTGTGAATTCGCAGAATGGAGGTGTGAAAGTCACAGAGTCGAGATGTGTGAAGTCAGAGAGTGGAGGTGTGTGAAGTCATAGAATGGAGGTGTGTGAAGTCAGATTGGAGGTGTGTGAAGTCATAGAATGGAGGTGTGTGAAGTCATAGAATGGAGGTGTGTGAAATCATAGAAGGGAGGTGTGTGAAGTCACAGAATTTAGGTGTGTGAAGTCAGAATGGAGGTGTGTGAAGTCATAGAATGGAGGTGTGTGAAGTCACATTGCAGGTGTGTGAACTCATAGAATGGAGGTGTGTGAAGTCACAATGTAGGTGTGTGAAGTCATACAATGGAGGTGTGTGAAGTCATAGAACGGAGGTGTGTGGAAGTCACAGAATGGAGGTGTGTGAAGTCACAGAATGGAGGTGTGTGAAGTCAAAATGGAGGTGTGTGAAGTCATACAATGGAGGTTTGTGAAGTGAGAATGGAGATGTGAAGTCATAGAATGGAGGTGGGTGAAGTCATAGAAATTAGGTGTGGGATGTCATAGAATGGAGAAGTGTGAAGTCATAGAATCGAGGTCTGTGAAGTCATAGAATGGAGGTGTGTGAAGTCAGAATGTTAGTGTGCGAAGTCATAGAATAGAGGTGTGTGAAGTCAGAATGGAGGTGTGTGAAGTCATAGAATGGAGGTGTGTGAAGTCACAGAATGGAAGTGTGTGAAGGCATACAATGGAGGTGTGTGAACTCAGAATGGAGGTGTGTGATATCATAGATGGAGGTGTGTGAAGTCATAGTATGGAGATGTGTGAAATCATAGAATGGAGTTTTGTGAAATCACAGAATGGAGCTGTGTAAGTCAGAATTGAGGTGTGTGAAGTCATAGAATGTAGATGTGTGAAGTCATAGAACGGAGGATTGTGAAGTCACCGAAGGGAGGTTTGTGAAGTCATAGAATGGAGGTATGTGAAGTCAAATTGGAGGTGTGTAAAGTCGGGGAATGGAGGTGTGTGAAGTCATAGAATGGAGGTCGGTTAA
>JANJXV010001848.1:60000-69564 GCA_024803745.1 Megascapheus bottae | reverse complement strand
TCAGGGTTAGTGTTAGGGTTAGGGTTAGGGTAAGGGGAAGAGTTAGGTTTAGGGTTAGGGTTAAGGGAAGTGTTAGGGTTAGCTTTAGGGTTAGGATTAGGGTTATGGTTATGGTAAGGGTTAGGGTTAGGTTTAGGGTTAGTGTACGGTTAAGGATTAGGGTTAGGGTTAGGGTTAGGTTTATGATTAGGGTTAGGGATAGGGTTAGGATTAGGTTTAGGTTTGGGGTTAGGGTTACGGTTAGGGTTAGGGTTAGGCTCAGGTTATGTGTTAGGGTTAGGGTTACAGTTAGGGTTAGGGTTAGGGTAAGTGTTAGGATAGGGTTATGGTTACGGTTAGTATTAGGGTAAGGGTACGGTTTAGGGTTAAAATTAGGGTCAGGGTTAGTGTTAGGGTTAGAGTTAGGGTAAGGGTAAGAGTTAGGGTTAGGGTTAGGGTTAAGGTTAGGGTTAGGGTTAGCTTTAGGGTTAGGATTAGGGTTACGGTTAGGGTAAGGGTTAGGGTTAGGGTTAGGGTTATGGTTAGACTTAGTGTTAGGGTAAGGGTAAGGGTAAGGGGTAAGGTTAGGGTTAGGGTTAGGGTTAAGGTTGAGGTTAGGGTTACGGTTAGGGTTAGGTTTAAGTTTAGGGTTAGGGTTAGGGTTAAGGTAAGGGTTAGGGTTAGGGTTAGGGTTAGGGTAAGGGTTAGTCTTAGGGTTAGAGTAAGGGTGAGGTTTAGGGTTAGGGTTAGGTTTAAGTTTGAGGTTAGGGTTAGGGTTAGGGTTAGGGTAAGGGTTAGGGTTAGGGTTAGGGTTAGGGTAAGGATTAGGGTTATGGTTAAAGTTAGGTTTAGGATTAGGGTAAGGGCAAGGGTCAGGGTTAGGGTTAGGGTAAGGGTTATGGTTAGGGTTAGGATAAGGGTTAGGGTTAGGGTAAGTGTTAGGGTTAGGGTTAGGGTTAGGGTTAGGGTTAGGTTAAGGGTAAGTGTCAGGGTTAGGGGTAGGGTTAGGGTTGACGTTAGGGTTAGAGTTAAAGGAAGGGTTATGGTTAGGGTTACGGTAAGGGTTAGGTTTAGGGTTAGTGTTAGGGTTAGGGTTAGAGTAAGGGTAAAGGTTGGGGTTAGGGTTAGGGTTAGGGTTAGGGTAAGGGTTAGGGTTAGGGGTTAAGATTAATGTTGTGGGTTAGGTTAGGGATAGGGTTAGGGTTAGGGTTAAGGTTAGGGTTAGGGTTAAGTTTGAGTTTAGGGTTAGGGTTAGGGATAGGGTAAGGGTTAGGGTTAGAGTTAGGGTAAGGGTTAGGGTTAGGGTTAGGGTAGGGTTTAGGGTAAGGGTAAGTGTTAGTGTTAGGGTTAAGTTTAGGATAAGGGTAAGGATTAGGGTTTGGTTAGGGTTAGGGTTAGAGGTTAGAGTTAGGGTTAGGGTTAGGGTGAGGGTTAGGTTTAGGGTTAGGGTTAGGGAAAGGGTAAGGTTTAGGGTTAGGGTGAGCGTTAGGGTTAGGGGTCGTGTTAGGTTTAGGTTTAGGTTTAGGGTAAGGGCAAGGGTTAGGGTTAGGGTTAGGGTTAAGTTTAGGGTTAGGGTTAGGGTTAGGGTTAGTGTTAAGGTTAGGTTTAGTGTTAGGTTTAGGGTTAGGGTAAGGGTTAGGGTTAGGGTTAGGGTTAGGGTTAGAGTTAGGTTTAGGGTTAGGGTTAGGGGTTAGGCTTAGGGTTAGGGTTAGGGTAAGGGTTAGGGTTAGGGTTAGTTTAAGGTTTAGGGTTAGGGTTAGTTAAGGGTAAGGGTTAGGGTTAGGGTAAGTGTTAGGGTTAGGTTTAGGGTTAGGGTTAGGTTAGGGTTAGGGTTAAGGTTAGGGTTAGGGTTAGGGTTAGGGTTAGTGTTAAGGTTAGGTTTAGGGTTAGGTTTATGGTTAGGGTAAGGGTTAGGGTTAGGGTTAGGGTTAGGGTTAGAGTTAGGTTTAGGGTTAGGGTTAGAGGTTAGGCTTAGGGTTAGGGTGAGGGTAAGGGTTAGGGTTAGGGTTACTTTAAGGTTTAGGGTTAGGGTTAGGGTTAGGGTTAGGGTAAAGGTTAGGGTTAAGGTTAGGGTTAGAGTTAGGGTAAGTGTTAGGGTTAGGGGTAGGGTAGGGTTTAGGGTAAGGGTAAGTGTTAGTGTTAGGGTTAAGTTTAAGATAAGGGTAAGGATTAGGGTTTGGGTTAGGATTAGGGTTAGAAGTTAGAGTTAGGGTTAGGATTAGGGTTAGGGTGAGGGTTAGGTTTAGGGTTAGGGTTAGGGAAAGGGTAAGGTTTAGGGTTAGGGTTAGCGTTAGGGTTAGGGTTCGTGTTAGGTTGAGGGTTAGGTTTAGGGTAAGGGCAAGGGTTAGGGTTAGGGTTAGGGTTAAGGTTAGGGTAAGGGTTAGGATTAGGGTTAGTGTTAAGGTTAGGGTAAGGGTTAGGTTTAGGTTTAGGGTAAGGGTTAGGGTTAGGGTTAGGTTTAGAGTTAGGTTTAGGGTTAGGTTTAGGGGTTAGGCTTAGGGTTAGGGTTAGGGTAAGGGTTAGGGTTAGGGTTAGTTTAAGGGTTTGGGTTAGGTTTAGGGTTAGGGTTACGGTAAGGGTTAGGGTTAGGGTTAGGGTAAGGGTTAGGGTTGGGGTTAGGGTTAAGATTAGGGTTAGGGTTAGGGTTAGGGTTATAGTAAGGGTTAGGATTAGGGTTAGGGTAGGGTTTAGGGTAAGGGTAAGTGTTAGTGTTAGGGTTAAGTTTAGGATAAGGGTAAGGATTAGAGTTTGGGTTAGGATTAAGTTTAGAGGTTAGACTTAGGGTTAGGGTTAGGGTGAGGGTAAGGTTTAGGTTTAGGGTTAGGGAAAGGGTAAGGGTTAGGGTTAGGGTTAGCATTAGTGTTATGGTTCGTGTTAGGTTTAGGGTTAACTTTAGGGTAAGGGCAAGGGTTAGGGTTAGGGTTAGGGTTAAGGTTAGGGTTAGGGTTAGGGTTAGGGTTAGTGTTAAGGTTAGGGTTAGGGTTAGGGTTACGGTAATGGTTAGGGTTAGGGTTAGGGTTAGGGTTAGAGTTAGGTTTAGGGTTAGGGTTAGGGGTTAGGCTTAGGGTTAGGGTTAGGGTAAGGGTTAGGTTTAGGGATAGTTTAAGGGTTTGGGTTAGGCTTAGGGTAAGGGTAACGGTTAGTGTTAGGGTAAGTGTTAGGGTTAGGTTTTGGGTTTGGGTTAGGTTTAGGGTAAGGGTAAGGGTTAATGTTAGGATTAGGGTTAGGGTTAGTTTAATGGTTAGTGTTAGGATTAGGGTTAGGTTTAGGGATAGGGTTAGGGTTAGGGTTAGGATTAGGTTTAGGTTTGGGGTTAGGGTTACGGTTATTGTTAGGGTTAGGCTCAGGTTATGTGTTAGGGTTACGGTTAGGGTTAGGTTTAGGGTTAGGGTAAGTGTTAGGATTAGGGTTACCGTTACGGATAGTATTAGGGTAGGGGTACAGGTTAGGGTTAAAGTTAGGGTCAGGGTTAGTGTTAGGGTTAGGGTTAGGGTAAGGGGAAGAGTTAGGTTTAGGGTTAGGGTTAAGGTAAGTGTTAGGGTTAGCTTTAGGGTTAGGATTAGGGTTATGGTTATGGTAAGGGTTAGGGTTAGGTTTAGGGTTAGTGTACGGTTAAGGATTAGGGTTAGGGTTAGGGTTAGGTTTATGATTAGGGTTAGGGATAGGGTTAGGATTAGGTTTAGGTTTGGGGTTAGGGTTACGGTTAGGGTTAGGGTTAGGCTCAGGTTATGTGTTAGGGTTAGGGTTACAGTTAGGGTTAGGGTTAGGGTAAGTGTTAGGATAGGGTTATGGTTACGGTTAGTATTAGGGTAAGGGTACGGTTTAGGGTTAAAATTAGGGTCAGGGTTAGTGTTAGGGTTAGAGTTAGGGTAAGGGTAAGAGTTAGGGTTAGGGTTAGGGTTAAGGTTAGGGTTAGGGTTAGCTTTAGGGTTAGGATTAGGGTTACGGTTAGGGTAAGGGTTAGGGTTAGGGTTAGGGTTATGGTTAGACTTAGTGTTAGGGTAAGGGTAAGGGTAAGGGGTAAGGTTAGGGTTAGGGTTAGGGTTAAGGTTGAGGTTAGGGTTACGGTTAGGGTTAGGTTTAAGTTTAGGGTTAGGGTTAGGGTTAAGGTAAGGGTTAGGGTTAGGGTTAGGGTTAGGGTAAGGGTTAGTCTTAGGGTTAGAGTAAGGGTGAGGTTTAGGGTTAGGGTTAGGTTTAATTTTGAGGTTAGGGTTAGGGTTAGGGTTAGGGTAAGGGTTAGGGTTAGGGTTAGGGTTAGGGTTAGGATAAGGGTTACGGTTAGGGTTAGGGTTAGGGTTAGGGTAAGGATTAGGGTTATGGTTAAAGTTAGGTTTAGGATTAGGGTAAGGGCAAGGGTCAGGGTTAGGGTTAGGGTAAGGGTTATGGTTAGGGTTAGGATAAGGGTTAGGGTTAGGGTAAGTGTTAGGGTTAGGGTTAGGGTTAGGGTTAGGGTTAGGTTAAGGGTAAGTGTCAGGGTTAGGGGTAGGGTTAGGGTTGACGTTAGGGTTAGAGTTAAAGGAAGGGTTATGGTTAGGGTTACGGTAAGGGTTAGGTTTAGGGTTAGTGTTAGGGTTAGGGTTAGAGTAAGGGTAAAGGTTGGGGTTAGGGTTAGGGTTAGGGTTAGGGTAAGGGTTAGGGTTAGGGGTTAAGATTAATGTTGTGGGTTAGGTTAGGGATAGGGTTAGGGTTAGGGTTAAGGTTAGGGTTAGGGTTAAGTTTGAGTTTAGGGTTAGGGTTAGGGATAGGGTAAGGGTTAGGGTTAGAGTTAGGGTAAGGGTTAGGGTTAGGGTTAGGGTAGGGTTTAGGGTAAGGGTAAGTGTTAGTGTTAGGGTTAAGTTTAGGATAAGGGTAAGGATTAGGGTTTGGTTAGGGTTAGGGTTAGAGGTTAGAGTTAGGGTTAGGGTTAGGGTGAGGGTTAGGTTTAGGGTTAGGGTTAGGGAAAGGGTAAGGTTTAGGGTTAGGGTGAGCGTTAGGGTTAGGGGTCGTGTTAGGTTTAGGTTTAGGTTTAGGGTAAGGGCAAGGGTTAGGGTTAGGGTTAGGGTTAAGTTTAGGGTTAGGGTTAGGGTTAGGGTTAGTGTTAAGGTTAGGTTTAGTGTTAGGTTTAGGGTTAGGGTAAGGGTTAGGGTTAGGGTTAGGGTTAGGGTTAGAGTTAGGTTTAGGGTTAGGGTTAGGGGTTAGGCTTAGGGTTAGGGTTAGGGTAAGGGTTAGGGTTAGGGTTAGTTTAAGGTTTAGGGTTAGGGTTAGTTAAGGGTAAGGGTTAGGGTTAGGGTAAGTGTTAGGGTTAGGTTTAGGGTTAGGGTTAGGTTAGGGTTAGGGTTAAGGTTAGGGTTAGGGTTAGGGTTAGGGTTAGTGTTAAGGTTAGGTTTAGGGTTAGGTTTATGGTTAGGGTAAGGGTTAGGGTAAGGGTTAGGGTTAGGGTTACTTTAAGGTTTAGGGTTAGGGTTAGGGTTAGGGTTAGGGTAAAGGTTAGGGTTAAGGTTAGGGTTAGAGTTAGGGTAAGTGTTAGGGTTAGGGGTAGGGTAGGGTTTAGGGTAAGGGTAAGTGTTAGTGTTAGGGTTAAGTTTAAGATAAGGGTAAGGATTAGGGTTTGGGTTAGGATTAGGGTTAGAAGTTAGAGTTAGGGTTAGGATTAGGGTTAGGGTGAGGGTTAGGTTTAGGGTTAGGGTTAGGGAAAGGGTAAGGTTTAGGGTTAGGGTTAGCGTTAGGGTTAGGGTTCGTGTTAGGTTTAGGGTTAGGTTTAGGGTAAGGGCAAGGGTTAGGGTTAGGGTTAGGGTTAAGGTTAGGGTAAGGGTTAGGATTAGGGTTAGTGTTAAGGTTAGGGTAAGGCTTAGGTTTAGGTTTAGGGTAAGGGTTAGGGTTAGGGTTAGGTTTAGAGTTAGGTTTAGGGTTAGGTTTAGGGGTTAGGCTTAGGGTTAGGGTTAGGGTAAGGGTTAGGGTTAGGGTTAGTTTAAGGGTTTGGGTTAGGTTTAGGGTTAGGGTTACGGTAAGGGTTAGGGTTAGGGTTAGGGTAAGGGTTAGGGTTGGGGTTAGGGTTAAGATTAGGGTTAGGGTTAGGGTTAGGGTTATAGTAAGGGTTAGGGTTAGGGTTAGGGTAGGGTTTAGGGTAAGGGTAAGTGTTAGTGTTAGGGTTAAGTTTAGGATAAGGGTAAGGATTAGAGTTTGGGTTAGGATTAGGTTTAGAGGTTAGACTTAGGGTTAGGATTAGGGTGAGGGTAAGGTTTAGGTTTAGGGTTAGGGAAAGGGTAAGGGTTAGGGTTAGGGTTAGCGTTAGGGTTATGGTTCGTGTTAGGTTTAGGGTTAAGTTTAGGGTAAGGGCAAGGGTTAGGGTTAGGGTTAGGGTTAAGGTTAGGGTTAGGGTTAGGGTTAGGGTTAGTGTTAAGGTTAGGGTTAGGGTTAGGGTTACGGTAATGGTTAGGGTTAGGGTTAGGGTTAGGGTTAGAGTTAGGTTTAGGGTTAGGGTTAGGGGTTAGGCTTAGGGTTAGGGTTAGGGTAAGGGTTAGGTTTAGGGATAGTTTAAGGGTTTGGGTTAGGTTTAGGGTAAGGGTAACGGTTAGTGTTAGGGTAAGAGTTAGGGTTAGGTTTAGGGTTTGGGTTAGGTTTAGGGTAAGGGTAAGGGTTAGGGTTAGGATTAGGGTTAGGGTTAGTTTAATGGTTAGTGTTAGGATTAGGGTTAGGTTTAGGGATAGGGTAAGGGTAAGGGTTAGTGTTAGGGTTAGGGTTAGGTTTAGGTTTGGGGTTAAGGTTAGGTTTAGGGTTCGCGTACGTTTAAGGATTAGGGTTAGGGTTAGGGTTATGCTTAGGGTTAGGGTTAGGGTTAGGATTAGGGTTAGGTTCAGGTTTAGGATTAGGCTTAGGGTTAGGGTTAGGGTTAGGGTAAGGGTAAGAGTTAGGGTTAAAGTTAGGGTCAAGATTAGGGTTTGGGTTAGGGTTAGGGTAACGATAAGGTTTAGGGTTAGGTTTAGGGTTAGGGTAAGGGTAAGGGTCAGGTTTAGGGTTAGGGTTAGGTTTAGGGTTAGGGTTAGGATAAGGATAAATATTAGAGTTAAGGTTAGGGTTAGGGTTAGGGTTAGGTTTACGGTTAATGTGAGGATAAGGGTAAGGGTTAGGGTTAAAATTAGGGTTAGGTTTAGGGTAAGGATTAGGGTTAGGGTTAGGTGTAGGGTTAGGGTAAGGGTTAGGGTTAGGGTTAGGTTTAGGGTTGGGGTTAGGGATAGGGTTAGGGTTAGGGTAAGGTTAAGGGTTAGGTTAGTGTTAGGGTTAGGGTTAAGTTAAGGGTAAGGGTTAGGGTTAGTGGTAGGGTTAGAGTTGACGTTAGGGTTAGAGTTAAAGGAAGGGTTATGGTTAGGGTTAGGGTAAGGGTTAGATTTAGGGTTAGTGTTAGGGTTAGGGTTAGAGTAAGGGGAAGGGTTGGGGTTAGGGTTAGGGTTAGGGTTAGGGTAAGGGTTAGGGTCAGGGGTTAAGATTAATGTGTGTTAGGTTAGGGTTAGGGTTAGGGTTAGGGTTAGGGTTAAGTTTGAGTTTAGGGTTAGGGTTAGGGATAGGGTAAGGGTTAGGGTTAGAGTTAGGGCAAGGGTTAGGGTTAGGGTTAGGGTAGGGTTTAGGGTAAGGGTAAGTGTTAGTGTTAGGGTTAAGTTTAGGATAAGGGTAAGGATTAGGGTTTGGTTTAGGATTAGGGTTAGAGGTTAGAGTTAGGGTTAGGGTTAGGGTGAGGGTTAGGTTTAGGGTTAGGGTTAGGGAAAGGTTAAGGTTTAGGGTTAGGGTTAGCGTTAGGGTTAGGGGTCGTGTTAGGTTTAGGGTTAGGTTTAGGGTAAGGGCAAGGGTTAGGGTTAGGGTTAGGGTTAAGGTTAGGGTTAGGGTTAGGGTTAGGGTTAGTGTTAAGGTTAGGTTTAGGGTTAGGTTTAGGGTTAGGGTAAGGATTAGGGTTAGGGTTAGGGTTAGGGTTAGAGTTAGGTTTAGGGTTAGGGTTAGGGGTTAGGCTTAGGGTTAGGGTTAGGCTAAGGGTTAGGGTTAAGGTAAGGGTTAGGGTTAGGGTTAGGGTTAGGGTAAGGGTTAGTCTTAGGGTTAGAGTAAGGGTGAGGTTTAGGGTTAGGGTTAGGTTTAATTTTGAGGTTAGGGTTAGGGTTAGGGTTAGGGTAAGGGTTAGGGTTAGGGTTAGGGTTAGGGTTAGGATAAGGGTTACGGTTAGGGTTAGGGTTAGGGTTAGGGTAAGGATTAGGGTTATGGTTAAAGTTAGGTTTAGGATTAGGGTAAGGGCAAGGGTCAGGGTTAGGGTTAGGGTAAGGGTTATGGTTAGGGTTAGGATAAGGGTTAGGGTTAGGGTAAGTGTTAGGGTTAGGGTTAGGGTTAGGGTTAGGGTTAGGTTAAGGGTAAGTGTCAGGGTTAGGGGTAGGGTTAGGGTTGACGTTAGGGTTAGAGTTAAAGGAAGGGTTATGGTTAGGGTTACGGTAAGGGTTAGGTTTAGGGTTAGTGTTAGGGTTAGGGTTAGAGTAAGGGTAAAGGTTGGGGTTAGGGTTAGGGTTAGGGTTAGGGTAAGGGTTAGGGTTAGGGGTTAAGATTAATGTTGTGGGTTAGGTTAGGGATAGGGTTAGGGTTAGGGTTAAGGTTAGGGTTAGGGTTAAGTTTGAGTTTAGGGTTAGGGTTAGGGATAGGGTAAGGGTTAGGGTTAGAGTTAGGGTAAGGGTTAGGGTTAGGGTTAGGGTAGGGTTTAGGGTAAGGGTAAGTGTTAGTGTTAGGGTTAAGTTTAGGATAAGGGTAAGGATTAGGGTTTGGTTAGGGTTAGGGTTAGAGGTTAGAGTTAGGGTTAGGGTTAGGGTGAGGGTTAGGTTTAGGGTTAGGGTTAGGGAAAGGGTAAGGTTTAGGGTTAGGGTGAGCGTTAGGGTTAGGGGTCGTGTTAGGTTTAGGTTTAGGTTTAGGGTAAGGGCAAGGGTTAGGGTTAGGGTTAGGGTTAAGTTTAGGGTTAGGGTTAGGGTTAGGGTTAGTGTTAAGGTTAGGTTTAGTGTTAGGTTTAGGGTTAGGGTAAGGGTTAGGGTTAGGGTTAGGGTTAGGGTTAGAGTTAGGTTTAGGGTTAGGGTTACGGGTTAGGCTTAGGGTTAGGGTTAGGGTAAGGGTTAGGGTTAGGGTTAGTTTAAGGTTTAGGGTTAGGGTTAGTTAAGGGTAAGGGTTAGGGTTAGGGTAAGTGTTAGGGTTAGGTTTAGGGTTAGGGTTAGGTTAGGGTTAGGGTTAAGGTTAGGGTTAGGGTTAGGGTTAGGGTTAGTGTTAAGGTTAGGTTTAGGGTTAGGTTTATGGTTAGGGTAAGGGTTAGGGTAAGGGTTAGGGTTAGGGTTACTTTAAGGTTTAGGGTTAGGGTTAGGGTTAGGGTTAGGGTAAAGGTTAGGGTTAAGGTTAGGGTTAGAGTTAGGGTAAGTGTTAGGGTTAGGGGTAGGGTAGGGTTTAGGGTAAGGGTAAGTGTTAGTGTTAGGGTTAAGTTTAAGATAAGGGTAAGGATTAGGGTTTGGGTTAGGATTAGGGTTAGAAGTTAGAGTTAGGGTTAGGATTAGGGTTAGGGTGAGGGTTAGGTTTAGGGTTAGGGTTAGGGAAAGGGTAAGG
>JANJXV010001848.1:37500-55000 GCA_024803745.1 Megascapheus bottae | reverse complement strand
GTTAGGGTTAGGGTTATGCTTAGGGTTAGGGTTAGGGTTAGGATTAGGGTTAGGTTCAGGTTTAGGATTAGGCTTAGGGTTAGGGTTAGGGTTAGGGTAAGGGTAAGAGTTAGGGTTAAAGTTAGGGTCAAGATTAGGGTTAGGGTTAGGGTTAGGGTAACGGTAAGGTTTAGGGTTAGGTTTAGGGTTAGGGTAAGGGTAAGGGTCAGGTTTAGGGTTACGGTTAGGTTTAGGGTTAGGGTTAGGGTAAGGATAAATATTAGAGTTAAGGTTAGGGTTAGGGTTAGGGTTAGGTTTAAGGTTAATGTGAGGATAAGGGTAAGGGTTAGGGTTAAGATTAGGGTTAGGTTTAGGGTAAGGATTAGGGTTAGGGTTAGGTGTAGGGTTAGGGTAAGGGTTAGGGTTAGGGTTAGGTTTAGGGTTGGGGTTAAGGATAGGGTTAGGGTTAGGGTAAGGGTAAGGGTTAGGTTAGTGTTAGGGTTAGGGTTAGGTTAAGGGTAAGGGTTAGGGTTAGTGGTAGGGTTAGGGTTGACGTTAGGGTTAAAGGAAGGGTTATGGTTAGGGTTAGGGTAAGGGTTAGGTTTAGGGTTAGTGTTAGGGTTAGGGTTAGAGTAAGGGGAAGGGTTGGGGTTAGGGTTAGGGTTAGGGTTAGGGTAAGGGTTAGGTTTAGGGGTTAAGATTAATGTGTGTTAGGTTAGGGTTAGGGTTAGGGTTAGGGTTAGGGTTAGGGTTAAGTTTGAGTTTAGGGTTAGCGTTAGGGATAGGGTAAGGGTTAGGGTTAGAGTTAGGGTAAGGGTTAGGGTTAGGGTTAGGGTTTGGTTTAGGGTTGGGGTTAAGGTTAGGTTTAGGGTTAGGGTACGTTTAAGGATTAGGGTTAGGGTTAGGGTTAGGTTTATGCTTAGGGTTAGGGTTAGGGTTAGGATTAGGTTTAGGTTTGGGGTTAGGGTTACGGTTATTGTTAGGGTTAGGCTCAGGTTATGTGTTATGGTTACGGTTAGGGTAGGTTTATGGTTAGGGTAAGTGTTAGGATTAGGGTTACCGTTACGGATAGTATTAGGGTAAGGGTACAGGTTATGGTTAAAGTTAGGGTCAGGGTTAGGGTTAGGGTTAGGGTTAGGGTTAGGGTAAGGGTAAGAGTTAGGGTTAGGGTTAGGGTTAAGGTAAGGGTTAGGGTTAGCTTTAGGGTTAGGATTAGGGTTATGGTTATGGTAAGGGTTAGGGTTAGGTTTAGGGTTAGTGTACGGTTAAGGATTAGGGTTAGGGTTAGGGTTAGGTTTATGATTAGGGTTAGGGATAGGGTTAGGATTAGGTTTAGGTTTGGGGTTAGGGTTACGGTTAGGGTTAGGGTTAGGCTCAGGTTATGTGTTAGGGTTAGGGTTACGGTTAGGGTTAGGGTTAGGGTAAGTGTTAGGATAGGGTTATGGTTACGGTTAGTATTAGGGTAAGGATACGGTTTAGGGTTAAAATTAGGGTCAGGGTTAGTGTTAGGGTTAGAGTTAGGGTAAGGGTAAGAGTTAGGGTTAGGGTTAGGGTTAAGGTTAGGGTTAGGGTTAGCTTTAGGGTTAGGATTAGGGTTACGGTTAGGGTAAGGGTTAGGGCTGGGTTTAGGGTTATGGTTAGACTTAGTGTTAGGGTAAGGGTAAGGGTAAGGGGTAAGGTTAGGGTTAGGGTTAGGGTTAAGGTTGAGGTTAGGGTTACGGTTAGGGTTAGGTTTAAGTTTAGGATTAGGGTTAGGGTTAAGGTAAGGGTTAGGGTTAGGGTTAGGGTTAGAGTAAGGGTTAGTCTTAGGGTTAGAGTAAGGGTGAGGTTTAGGGTTAGGGTTAGGGTTAAGTTTGAGGTTAGGGTTAGGGTTAGGGTTAGGGTAAGGGTTAGGGTTAGGGTTAGGGTAAGGATTAGGGTTATGGTTAAAGTTAGGTTTAGGATTAGGGTAAGGGCAAGGGTCAGGGTTAGGGTTAGGGTAAGGGTTATGGTTAGGGTTAGGATAAGGGTTAGGGTTAGGGTAAGTGTTAGGGTTAGGGTTAGGGTTAGGGTTAGGGTTAGGTTAAGGGTAAGGGTTAGGGTTAGGGGTAGGGTTAGGGTTGACGTTAGGGTTAGAGTTAAAGGAAGGGTTATGGTTAGGGTTACGGTAAGGGTTAGGTTTAGGATTAGTGTTAGGGTTAGGGTTAGAGTAAGGGTAATGGTTGGGGTTAGGGTTAGGGTTAGGGTTAGGGTAAGGGTTAGGGTTAGGGGTTAAGATTAATGTTGTGGGTTAGGTTAGGGTTAGGGTTAGGGTTAGGGTTAAGGTTAGGGTTAGGGTTAAGTTTGAGTTTAGGGTTAGGGTTAGGGATAGGGTAAGGGTTAGGGTTAGAGTTAGGTTAAGGGTTAGGGTTAGGGTTAGGGTAGGGTTTAGGGTAAGGGTAAGTGTTAGTGTTAGGGTTAAGTTTAGGATAAGGGTAAGGATTAGGGTTTGGTTTAGGATTAGGGTTAGAGGTTAGAGTTAGGGTTAGGGTTAGGGTGAGGTTTAGGTTTAGGTTTAGGGTTAGGGTTAGGGAAAGGGTAAGGTTTAGGGTTAGGGTTAGCTTTAGGGTTAGGGGTCGTGTTAGGTTTAGGGTTAGGTTTAGGGTAAGGGCAAGAGTTAGGGTTAGGGTTAGGGTTAAGGTTAGGGTTAGGGTTAGGGTTAGGGTTAGTGTTAAGGTTAGGTTTAGGGTTAGGTTTAGGGTTAGGGTAAGGGTTAGGGTTAGGGTTAGGGTTAGGGTTAGAGTTAGGTTTAGGGTTAGGGTTAGGGTTTAGGCTTAGGGTTAGGGTTAGGGTAAGGGTTAGGGTTAGGGTTAGTTTAAGGTTTAGGGTTAGGGTTAGTTAAGGGTAAGGGTTAGGGTTAGGGTAAGTGTTAGGGTTAGGTTTAGGGTTAGGGTTAGGTTAGGGTTAGGGTAAAGGTTAGGGTTAGGGTTAGGGTTAGTGTTAAGGTTAGGTTTAGGGTTAGCTTTAGGGTTAGGGTAAGGGTTAGGGTTAGTGTTAGGGTTAGGGTTTGAGTTAGGTTTAGGGTTAGGGTTAGGGTTAGGGTTAGGGTTAGGGTTAGGGTGAGGGTAAGGGTTAGGGTTAGGGTTACTTTAAGGGTTAGGGTTATGGTTAGGGTTAGGGTTAGGGTTAAGGTTACGGTTAAGGTTAGGGTTAGGGTTAGGGTAACTGTTAGGGTTAGGGGTAGGGTAGGGTTTAGGGTAAGGGTAAGTGTTAGTGTTAGGGTTAAGTTTAAGATAAGGGTAAGGATTAGGGTTTGGATTAGGATTAGGGTTAGAAGTTAGAGTTAGGGTTAGGGTTAGGGTGAGGGTTAGGTTTAGGGTTAGGGTTAGGGAAAGGGTAAGGTTTAGGGTTAGGGTTAGGGAAAGGGTAAGGTTTAGGGTTAGGGTTAGGTTAGGATTAGGGTTAGTGTTAAGGTTAGGGTAAGGATTAGGTTTAGGTTTAGGGTAAGGGTTAGGGTTAGGGTTAGGTTTAGAGTTAGGTTTAGGGTTAGGTTTAGGGGTAGGCTTAGGGTTAGGGTTAGGGTAAGGGTTAGGGTTAGGGTTAGTTTAAGGGTTTGGGTTAAGTTTAGGGTTAGGTTTACGGTAAGGGTTAGGGTTAGGGTTAGGGTAAGGGTTAGGGTTGGGGTTAGGGTTAAGATTAGGGTTAGGGTTAGGGTTAGGGTTATATTAAGGGTTAGGTTTAGGGTTAGGGTAGGGTTTAGGGTAAGGGTAAGTGTTAGTGTTAGGGTTAAGTTTAGGATAAGGGTAAGGATTACAGTTTGGGTTAGGATTAGGTTTAGAGGTTAGACTTAGGGTTAGGGTTAGGGTGAGGGTAAGGTTTAGGTTTAGGGTTAGGGAAAGGGTAAGGGTTAGGGTTAGGGTTACCATTAGGGTTATGGTTCGTGTTAGGTTTAGGGTTAAGTTTAGGGTAAGGGCAAGGGTTAGGGTTAGGGTTAGGGTTAAGGTTAGGGTTAGGGTTAGGGTTAGGGTTAGTGTTAAGGTTAGGGTTAGGGTTAGGGTTACGGTAATGGTTAGGGTTAGGGTTAGGGTTAGGGTTAGAGTTAGGTTTAGGGTTAGGGTTAGGGGTTAGGCTTAGGGTTAGGGTTAGGGTAAGGGTTAGGTTTAGGGATAGTTAAAGGGTTTGGGTTAGGTTTAGGGTAAGGGTAACGGTTAGTGTTAGGGTAAGTGTTAGGGTTAGGTTTAGGGTTTGGGTTAGGTTTAGGGTAAGGGTAAGGGTTAGGGTTAGGATTAGGGTTAGGGTTAGTTTCATGGTTAGTGTTAGGATTAGGGTTAGGTTTAGGGATAGGGTAAGGGTAAGGGTTAGTGTTAGGGTTAGGGTTAGGTTTAGGTTTGGGGTTAAGGTTAGGTTTAGGGTTCGCGTACGTTTAAGGATTAGGGTTAGGGTTAGGGTTATGCTTAGGGTTAGGGTTAGGGTTAGGATTAGGGTTAGGTTCAGGTTTAGGATTAGGCTTAGGGTTAGGGTTAGGGTTAGGGTAAGGGTAAGAGTTAGGGTTAAAGTTAGGGTCAAGAGTAGGGTTAGGGTTAGGGTTAGGGTAACGGTAAGGTTTAGGGTTAGGTTTAGGGTTAGGGTAAGGGTAAGGGTCAGGTTTAGGGTTAGGGTTAGGTTTAGGGTTAGGGTTAGGGTAAGGATAAATATTAGAGTTAAGGTTAGGGTTAGGGTTAGGGTTAGGTTTAAGGTTAATGTGAGGGTAAGGGTAAGGGTTAGGGTTAAGATTAGGGTTAGGTTTAGGGTAAGGATTAGGGTTAGGGTTAGGTGTAGGGTTAGGGTAAGGTTTAGGGTTAGGGTTAGGTTTAGGGTTGGGGTTAAGGATAGGGTTAGGGTTAGGGTAAGGGTAAGGGTTAGGTTAGTGTTAGGGTTAGGGTTAGGTTAAGGGTAAGGGTTAGGGTTAGTGGTAGGGTTAGGGTTGACGTTAGGGTTAGAGTTAAAGGAAGGGTTATGGTTAGGGTTAGGGTAAGGGTTAGGTTTAGGGTTAGTGTTAGGGTTAGGGTTAGAGTAAGGGGAAGGGTTGGGGTTAGGGTTAGGGTTAGGGTTAGGGTTAGGGTAAGGGTTAGGGTTAGGGGTGAAGATTAATCTGTGTTAGGTTAGGGTTAGGGTTAGGGTTAGGGTTAGGGTTAAGTTTGAGTTTAGGGTTAGGGTTAGGGATAGGGTAAGGGTTAGGGTTAGAGTTAGGGTAAGGGTTAGGGTTAGGGTTAGGGTAGGGTTTAGGGTAAGGGTAAGTGTTAGTGTTAGGGTTAAGTTTAGGATAAGGGTAAGGATTAGGGTTTGGTTTGGGATTAGGGTTAGAGGTTAGAGTTAGGGTTAGGTTTAGGGTTAGGGTTAGGGAAAGGGTAAGGTTTAGGGTTAGGGTTAGCATTAGGGTTAGGGGTCGTGTTAGGTTTAGGGTTAGGTTTAGGGTAAGGGCAAGGGTTAGGGTTAGGGTTAGGGTTAAGGTTAGGGTTAGGGTTAGGGTTAGGGTTAGTGTTAAGGTTAGGTTTAGGGTTAGGTTTAGGGTTAGGGTAAGGGTTAGGTTTAGGGTTAGGGTTAGGGTTAGAGTTAGGTTTAGGGTTAGGGTTAGGGGTTAGGCTTAGGGTTAGGGTTAGGCTAAGGGTTAGGGTTAGGGTTAGTTTAAGGTTTAGGGTTAGGGTTAGTTAAGGGTAAGGGTTAGGGTTAGGGTAAGTGTTAGGGTTAGGTTTAGGGTTAGGGTTAGGTTAGGGTTAGGGTTAGGGTTAAGGTTAGGGTTAGGGTTAGGGTTAGTGTTAAGGTTAGGTTTAGGGTTAGGTTTAGGGTTAGGGTAAGGGTTAGGGTTAGTGTTAGGGTTAGGGTTAGAGTTAGGTTTAGGGTTAGGGTTAGGGGTTAGGCTTAGGGTTAGGGTGATGGTAAGGGTTAGGGTTACGGTTACTTTAAGGGTTAGGGTTAGGGTTAGGGTTAGGGTTAGGGTTAAGGTTACGGTTAAGGTTAGGGTTAGGGTTAGGGTAACTGTTAGGGTTAGGGGTAGGGTAGGGTTTAGGGTAAGGGTAAGTGTTAGTGTTAGGGTTAAGTTTAAGATAAGGGTAAGGATTAGGGTTTGGGTTAGGATTAGGGTTAGAAGTTAGAGTTAGGGTTAGGGTTAGGGTGAGGGTTAGGTTTAGGGTTAGGGTTAGGGAAAGGGTAAGGTTTAGGGTTAGGGTTAGGGAAAGGGTAAGGTTTAGGGTTAGGGTTAGGGTTAGGATTAGGGTTAGTGTTAAGGTTAGGGTAAGGGTTAGGTTTAGGTTTAGGGTAAGGGTTAGGGTTAGGGTTAGGTTTAGAGTTAGGTTTAGGGTTAGGTTTAGGGGTTAGGCTTAGGGTTAGGGTTAGGGTAAGGGTTAGGGTTAGGGTTAGTTTAAGGGTTTGGGTTAAGTTTAGGGTTAGGTTTACGATAAGGGTTAGGGTTAGGGTTAGGGTAAGGGTTAGGGTTGGGGTTAGGGTTAAGATTAGGGTTAGGGTTAGGGTTAGGGTTATATTAAGGGTTAGGTTTAGGGTTAGGGTAGGGTTTAGGGTAAGGGTAAGTGTTAGTGTTAGGGTTAAGTTTAGGATAAGGGTAAGGATTACAGTTTGGGTTAGGATTAGGTTTAGAGGTTAGACTTAGGGTTAGGGTTAGGGTGAGGGTAAGGTTTAGGTTTAGGGTTAGGGAAAGGGTAAGGGTTAGGGTTAGGGTTAGCGTTAGGGTTATGGTTCGTGTTTGGTTTAGGGTTAGGTTTAGGGTAAGGGCAAGGGTTAGGGTTAATGTTAGGGTTAAGGTTAGGGTTAGGTTTAGGGTTAGGGTTAGGGTAAGGATAAATATTAGAGTTAAGGTTAGGGTTAGGGTTAGGGTTAGGTTTAAGGTTAATGTGAGGATAAGGGTAAGGGTTAGGGTTAAGATTAGGGTTAGGTTTAGGGTAAGGATTAGGGTTAGGGTTAGGTGTAGGGTTAGGGTAAGGTTTAGGGTTAGGGTTAGGTTTAGGGTTGGGGTTAAGGATAGGGTTAGGGTTAGGGAAGGGTAAGGGTTAGGTTAGTGTTAGGGTTAGGGTTAGGTTAAGGGTAAGGGTTAGGGTTAGTGGTAGGGTTAGGGTTGACGTTAGGGTTAGAGTTAAAGGAAGGGTTATGGTTAGGGTTAGGGTAAGGGTTAGGTTTAGGGTTAGTGTTAGGGTTAGGGTTAGAGTAAGGGGAAGGGTTGGGGTTAGGGTTAGGGTTAGGGTTAGGGTAAGGGTTAGGGTTAGGGGTGAAGATTAATGTGTGTTAGGTTAGGGTTAGGGTTAGGGTTAGGGTTAGGGTTAAGTTTGAGTTTAGGGTTAGGGTTAGGGATAGGGTAAGGGTTAGGGTTAGAGTTAGGGTAAGGGTTAGGGTTAGGGTTAGGGTTAGGGTAGGGTTTAGGGTAAGGGTAAGTGTTAGTGTTAGGGTTAAGTTTAGGATAAGGGTAAGGATTAGGGTTTGGTTTAGGATTAGGGTTAGAGGTTAGAGTTAGGGTTAGGGTTAGGTTTAGGGTTAGGGTTAGGGAAAGGGTAAGGTTTAGGGTTAGGGTTAGCATTAGGGTTAGGGGTCGTGTTAGGTTTAGGGTTGCGTTTAGGGTAAGGGCAAGGGTTAGGGTTAGGGTTAGGGTTAAGGTTAGGGTTAGGGTTAGGGTTAGTGTTAAGGTTAGGTTTAGGGTTAGGTTTAGGGTTAGGGTAAGGTTTAGGGTTAGGGTTAGGGTTAGGGTTAGGGTTAGAGTTAGGTTTAAGGTTAGGGTTAGGGGTTAGGCTTAGGGTTAGGGTTAGGCTAAGGGTTAGGCTTAGGGTTAGTTTAAGGTTTAGGGTTAGGGTTAGTTAAGGGTAAGGGTTAGGGTTAGGGTAAGTGTTAGGGTTGGGTTTAGGGTTAGGGTTAGGTTAGGGTTAGGGTTAGGGTTAGGCTAAGGGTTAGGGTTAGGGTTAGTTTAAGGTTTAGGGTTAGGGTTAGTTAAGGGTAAGGGTTAGGGTTAGGGTAAGTGTTAGGGTTAGGTTTAGGGTAAGGGCAAGGGTTAGGGTTAGGGTTAGGGTTAAGGTTACGGTTAGGGTTAGGGTTAGGGTTAGTGTTAAGGTTAGGTTTAGGGTTAGGTTTAGGGTTAGGGTAAGGGTTAGGGTTAGGGTTAGGGTTAGGGTTAGAGTTAGGTTTAGGGTTAGGGTTAGGGGTTAGGCTTAGGGTTAGGGTTAGGGTAAGGGTTAAGGTTAGGGTTAGTTTAAGGTTTAGGGTTAGGGTTAGTTAAGGGTAAGGTTTAGGGTTAGGGTAAGTGTTAGGGTTAGGTTTAGGGTTAGGGTTAGTTTTAGGGTAAGGGTAAGGGTTGGGGTTAGGGTTATGCTTAGGGTTAGGGTTAGGGTTAGGATTAGGGTTAGGTTCAGGGTTAGGGTTAGGCTTAGGGTTAAGGTTAGGGTTAGGGTAAGGTTAAGAGTTAGGGTTAAAGTTATGGTCAAGATTAGGGTTAGGGTTAGGGTTAGGGTTAAGGTTAGGGTTAAGGTTAGGGTTAGGGTTAGGGTAAGTGTTAGGGTTAGGGGTAGGGTAGGGTTTAGGGTAAGGGTAAGTGTTAGTGTGAGGGTTAAGTTTAGGATAAGGGTAAGGATTAGGGTTTGGTTTAGGATTAGGGTTAGAGGTTAGAGATAGGGTTAGGGTTAGGTTGAGGGTTAGGTTTAGGGTTAGGGTTTGGGAAAGGGTAAGGGTTAGGGTTAGGGTTAGCGTTAGGGTTAGGGTTCGTGTTAGGTTTATGGTTAGGTTTAGGGTAAGGGCAAGGGTTAGGTTTAGGGTTAGGGTTAAGGTTAGGGTTAGGGTTAGGGTTAGGGTTAGTGTTAAGGTTAGGGTTAGGTTTAGGTTTAGGGTTAGGGTAAGGGTTAGGGTTAGGGTTAGGGTAAGAGTTAGGGTTAGGGGTGAAGATTAATGTTATGGGTTAGGTTACTTGTTTGGGTTAGGGTTATGGTTAGGGTTAGGATAAGGGTTAGGGTTAGGGTTAGGGATATGGTTAGGGTTAGGGTAAGGGTAAGGGTTAGGGTTAGGGGTAGGGTTAGGGTTGACGTTAGGGGTAGAGTTAAAGGAAGGGTTATGGTTAGGGTTAGGGTAAGGGTTAGGGTTCAGGTTAGTGTTAGGGTTAGGGTTAGAGTAAGGGTAAGGGTTGGGGTCAGGGTTAGGGTTAGGGTTAGGGTAAGGGTTAGGGTTAGGGTTTAAGATTAATGTTATGGGTTAGGTTAGGTTTAGGGTTAGGGTTAGGGTTCGGGTTAAGTTTGAGGTTAGGGTTAGTGTTAGGTATAGGGTAAGGGTTAGGGTTAGGGTTAGGGTAAGGGTTAGGGTTAGGGTTAGGGTTAGGGTTAGTGTAGGGTTTAGGGTAAGGGTAAGTGTTAGTGTTAGGGTTAAGTTTAGGATAAGGGTAAGGATTAGGGTTTGGGTTAGGATTAGGGTTAGAGGTTAGAGTTAGGTTTAGGGTTAGGGTGAGGGTTAGGTTTAGGGTTAGGTTTAGGGTAAGGGCAAGGGTTAGGGTTAGGGTTAGGGTTAAGGTTAGCTTAGGGTTCGGGTTAGGGTTAGGGTAAGGGTTACGGTAGGATTAGGGTTAGGTTTAGTGTAATGGTTAGTGTTAGCGTTAGGGTTAGGTTTAGGGATAGGGTAAGGGTAATGGTTAGTGTTAGGGTTACGGTTAGGTTTAGGGTTGCGGTTAAGGTTAGGTTTAGGGTTAGCGTACTTTTAAGGATTAGGGTTAGGGTTAGGGTTAGGGTTATGCTTAGGGTTAGGGTTAGGGTTAGGATTAGGGTTAGGTTCAGGTTAGGATTAGGCTTAGCGTTAGGGTTAGGGTTAGGGTAAGGGTAAGAGTTAGGGTTAAAGTTAGGGTCAAGATTAGGGTTAGGGTTAGGGTTAGGGTTAAGGTTCGGGTTAAGATTAGGGTTAGGTTTAGGGTAAGGATTAGGGTTAGGGTTAGGTGTAGGGTTAGGGTGAGGGTTAGGGTTAGGGTTAGGTTTAGGGTTGGGGTTAAGGATAGGGTTAGGGTTAGGGTAAGGGTAAGGGTTAGGTTAGGGTTAGGGTTAAAGTTAGGGTTAGTGTTAGGTTTAGAGTTAGGATTAGGGTTATGGTTAGGGTAGGGTTAGGGTTATGGTTAGGGTTAGGCTTAGTGTTAGGGTAAGGGTAAGGGTAAGGGGTAGGGTAGGATTAGGGGTTGGGTTAGGGTTATGCTTAGTGTTAGGGTAATGGTAAGGGTAAGGGGTAGGGTTAGGGTTAGGGTTAGGATTAATGTTGAGGTTAGGGTTAGGTTTAGGGTTAGGATTAGGGTTAGGGTTAGGGTAAGGGTAAAGGTTAGGTTTAGGGTTAGCCTTAGTGTTAGAGTTAGGGTAAGGGTTAGGGTTAGGGTTAGGGTGAGGGTTAAGTTTGAGGTTAGGGTTGGGGTTAGGGTTAGGGTAAGGGTTAGCGTTAGGGTTAGGGTAGGGTTTAGGGTAAGGGTAAGTGTTAGTGTTAGGGTTAAGTTTAGGATAAGGGTAAGGATTAGGGTGTGGTTTAGGATTAGGGTTAGAGGTTAGAGATAGGGTTAGGGTTAGGGTGAGGGTTAGGTTTAGGGTTAGGGTTAGGGAAAGGGTAAGGGTTAGGGTTAGGGTTAGCGTTAGGCTTAGGGTTCGTGTTTGGTTTAGGGTTAGGTTTAGGGTAAGGGCAAGGGTTAGGGTTAGGGTTAGGGTTAAGGTTCGGGTTAGGGTTAGGGTTAGGTTTAGGGTTAGTGTAAGGGTTAGGGTAGGATTAGGGTTAGGGTTAGTGTAATGGTTAGTGTTAGCGTTAGGTTTAGGTTTAGGGATAGGGTAAGGGTAAGGGTTAGTGTTAGGGTTACGGTTAGGTTTAGGGTTGGAGTTAAGGTTAGGGTTAGGGTTAGCGTACGTTTAAGGATTAGGGTTAGGGTTAGGGTTAGGGTTATGCTTAGGGTTAGGGTTAGGGTTAGGATTAGGGTTAGGTTCAGGGTTAGGATTAGGCTTAGGGTTAGGGTTAGGGTTAGGGTAAGGGTAAGAGTTAGGGTTAAAGTTAGGGTCAAGATTAGGTTTAGGGTTAGGGTTAGGGTTAGGGTTAAGATTAGGGTTAGGGTTAGGGTTAGGGTTAGGGTAAGGGTTAGGGTTAGGGTGAGGGTAGGGTTTAGGGTAAGGGTAAGTGTTAGTGTTAGGGTTAAGTTTAGGATAAGGGTAAGGATTAGGGTTTGGGTTAGGATTAGGGTTAGAGGTTAGAGTTAGGGTTAGCGTTAGGGTGAGGGTTAGGTTTAGGTTTAGGGTTAGGTAAAGGGTAAGGGTTAGGGTTAGGGTTAGCGTTAGGGTTAGGGTTAGTGTTAGGTTTAGGGTTAGGTTTAGGGTAAGGGCAAGGGTTAGGGTTAGGGTTAGGGTTAAGGTTAGGGTTAGGGTTAGGATTAGGGTTAGTGTTAAGGTTAGGGTTAGGGTTAGGTTTATGTTTAGTGTAAGGGTTAGGGTTAGGGTTAGGGTTAGAGTTAGGTTTAGGGTCAGGGTTAGGGGTTAGGTTTAGGTTTAGGGTAAGGATTAGGGTTAGGGTTAGGGGTAGGGTTAGGGTAAGGGTTAGGGTTAGGGTTAGTTTAAGGGTTTGGGTTAGGTTTAGGGTTAGGGTGAGGGTTAGGTTTAGGGTTAGGGTTAGGGAAAGGGTACGGGTTAGAGTTAGGGTTAGGGTTAAGGTTAGGGTTAGGGTTAAGGTTAGGGTTAGTTTAAGGGTTTGGGTTAGGTTTAGGGTAAGGGTAACGGTTAGGGTTAGGGTAAGTGTTAGGGTTAGGTTTAGGGTTTGGGTTAGGTTTAGGGTAAGGGTTAGGGTTAGGGTAAAGGTAGGGTTTAGGGTTAGGTTTAGGGTTAGGGTAAGGGTAAGGGTTAGGTTTAGGGTTAGGGTTAGGTTTAGTGTTAGGGTTAGGGTAAGGATAAATGTTAGAGTTAAGGTTATGGTTAGGGTTAGGGTTAGGTTTAAGGTTAATGTGAGGGTAAGGGTAAGGGTTAGGGTTAAGATTAGGGTTAGGTTTAGGGTAAGGATTAGGGTTAGGGTTAGGGGTAGGGTTAGGGTAAGGGTTAGGGTTAGGGTTAGGGTTAGGTTTAGGGTTGGGGTTAAGGATAGGGTTAGGGTTAGGGTAAGGGTAAGGGTTAGGTTAGGGTTAGGGTTAGGGTTAAAGTTAGGGTTAGGGTTAGGTTTAGAGTTAGGATTAGGGTTATGGTTAGGGTAGGGTTAGGGTTAGGGTTAGGGTTAGGCTTAGTGTTAGGGTAAGGGTAAGGGTAAGGTGTAGGGTAGGATTAGGGGTAGGGTTAGGGTTATGCTTAGTGTTAGGGTAAGGGTAAGGGTAAGGGGTAGGGTTAGGGTTAGGGTTAGGATTAAGGTTGAGGTTAGGGTTAGGTTTAGGGTTAGGATTAGAGTTAGAGTTAGGGTAAGGGTTAGGGTTAGGTAACGGCAAGGTTTAGGGTTATGGTTAGGCTCAGGTTATGTGTCAGGGTTAGGGTTAGGGTTAGGGTTAGGGTAAGTGTTAGGGTTAGGGTTAGGTTTAGCATTAGGTTAAGGGTTATGGTTAGGGGATAGGGTTAGGGTTAGGGTTAGGGATAGGTTTAGGTTTAGAGTTAGATTTAGGGTTGGTTAAGGGTAAGGGATAGGGTTAGGGTTAGGGTTAGGGTTAGGTTAAGGGTCAGGGTTAGTGTTAGGGTTAGAGTTAGTGTTAGGGTTGGTTAAGGGTAAGGGTTAGGCTTAGGGTTAGGGTTAGAGTTAGGTTAAGGGTTTGGATTAGGTGTTAGGGTTAGGGTTAAGTTTAGAGTTAGGGTAAGGGTTAGGGTTAGGGATAGGGTTAACGTAAGGGTTATGGTTAGGGTTAGGGTTCGGGTAATTGTTAGGGTTAGGGTTAGGGTTAGGGTTAGGGTAAGGATAATCGTTAGGGTTAGGGTTAGTGTTAGGTTTAGGGTAAGTGTTAGGGGTAAGGTTAGGGTTAGGGTTAGGGTTAGTTTTAGGGTTAGGGTGAGGGTGAGAGTTAGGGTAAGGGTAAGGGTTTGGTTTAGGGTTAGGGTTAGGGTAAGGGTTAGGGTTAGGTTTAGGGTTAGGGTATGGTTTAGGGTAAGGGTAAGTGTTAGTGTTAGGTTTAGGTTACGATAAGTGTAAGGATTAGGGTTAGGTTTAGGGTTAGGGTTAGAGGTTAGGGTTAGGGTTGGGTTAGGGTGAGTGTTAGGTTTAGGGTTAGGGTTAGCGTTAGTGTTAGGTTTAGGGTTAGGGTTAGGATAAGGACAAGAGTTAGGTTTAGGGTTAGGGTTAAGGTTAGGGTTAGGATTAGGGTTAGGTTTAGGGTTAAGGTTAGGGTTAGGGTTAGGGTTAGGGTAAGGTTAGAGTTAGAGTTAGGGTAAGGGTTAGGGATAAAGTTAGGGTTAGGGTTAGGGTTAGAGTTACGTTTAGTTTTAGGGTTAGGGGTTAGGCTTAGTTTTAGGGTTAGGATATGGTTAGGTTTAGGGTTAGGTTTAGTTTAAGGGTTAGGGTTAGGGTTAGGGTAAGGGTAAGGGTTAGGGTTAGGCTAAGAGTTTGGTTAGGTTTAGGGTAAGGGTTATGGTTAGGATTAGGGTTAGGGTTAGGGTAATGGTTAGGGTTAGGGTAGGGTTAGGGTTAGGGTTAGGGTTAGGGTAAGGATAAGCGTTAGGGTTAGGGTTAGTGTTAGGTTTAGGGTAAGTGTTAGGGGTAAGGTTAGGGTTAGGGTTAGGATTAGGATTAGGGTTATGGTAGAATAAAGGTTAGGGTTAGGGTTAGGGTTAGGCTTAGTGTTAGGGTAAGGGTAAGGGTAAGGGGTAGGGTTAGGTTTAGGGTTACGGTTAAGTTTGAGGTTAGGGTTAGGGTTAGGGTTAGGTTTGAGGTTCGGGTTAGGGTTAGGATTAGGGTAAGTGTTAGGGTTAGGGTTATGGTTTGGGTAAGTGTTAGGGTTAGGGTTAGAGTTAGGATTAAGTTTAGGGTAAGGGCAAGGGTTAGGGTTAGTGTTAAGGTTAGGGTTATGGTTAGGGTTAGGTTAAGGGTAAGGGTTAGGGTTATGGTTAGGGTAGGGTTTAGGGTAAGGGTAAGTGTTAGTGTTAGGGTTAAGTTTAGGATAAGGGTAATGATTAGGGTTTGGTTTAGGGGTAGAGTTAGAGGTTAGAGTTAGGGTTATGGTTAGGGTGAGGGTTAGGGTTAGGGTTAGGGTTAGGGTTCGTGTTAGCTTTACGGTTAGGGTTAGGGTAAGGGCAAGGGTTAGGGTTAGGGTTAGGGTTAAGGTTTGGGTTAGGGTTAGGGTTAGGTTTAATGTTAGGGTTAGGGTTAGGGTTAGGATAAGGGTTAGGTTTAGGGTTAGGGTTAGGGTTAGAGTTAGGTTTAGGTTTATGGTTAGGGGTTAGGGTTAGGGTAAGGGTAAGGGTTAGGGTTAGGGTAAGTGTTTGGTTTAGGTTTAGGGTTAGGGATAGGGTAAGGGTAAGTGTAAGGGTTAGGGTTAGGATTAGGGTTATGGTTAGTGTAATTGTTAGTGTTAGGGTTAGGGTTAGGTTTAGAGTTAGGGTTAGGGTAAGGGTAAGGGTAAGGGTTAGGGTTAGGGTTAGGGTTATGTTTAGGGTTGGGGTTAAGGTTAGGTTTAGGGTTAGGGTACGTTTAAGGATTAGGGTTAGGGTTGGGGTTAGGTTTATGCTTAGGGTTAGGGTTAGGGTTAGGATTAGGTTTAGGTTTGGGATTAGGGTTACGGTTAGGGTTAGGGTTAGGCTTAGGTTATGTGTTAGGGTTAGGGTTACGGTTAGGGTTAGGGTTAGGGTAAGTGTTAGGATTAGGTTACGATTACGGTTAGTATTAGGGTAAGGGTACGGGTTAGGGTTAAATTTAGGGTTTATGCTTAGTGTTAGGGTTAGGGTTAGGGTAAGGGTAAGAGTTAGGGTTAGGGTTAGGGTTAAGGTTAGGTTTAGGGTTAGCATTAGGGTTAGGATTAGGGTTATGGATAGGGTAAGTTTTAGGGTTAGGATTAGGGTTAGGGTTACGCTTAGTGTTAGGGTAAGGTTAAGGGTAAGGGGTAAGGTTAGGGTTAGGGTTAGGGTTAAGGTTAAGGTTAGGGTTACGGTTAGGGTTAGGTTTAAGGTTAGGATTAGGGTTAGGGTTAAGGTAAGAGTTAGGGTTAGGGTTAGGGTTAGGGTTAGGGTTAGGGTAAGGCTTAGTCTTAGTGTTAGAGTAAGGGTTAGGGTTAGGTTTAGGGTTAGGGTTAAGTTTGAGGTTAGGGTTAGGGTTAGGGTTAGGGTAAGGGTTAGGGTTAGGGTTAGGGTTAGTGTAAGGATTAGGGTTAGGGTTAAAGTTAGGGTTAGGGTTAGGGTAAGGGCAAGGGTTAGGGTTAGGTTTAGGGTAAGGGTTATGGTTAGGGTTAGGATAAGGGTTAGGGTTTGGGTAAGTGTTAGGGTTAGGGTTAGGGTTAGGGTTAGGGTAAGGGTAAGGGTTAGGGTTAGGGATAGGGTTAGGGTTGACGTTAGGGTAAGAGTTAAAGGAAGGGTTATGGTTAGGGTTAGGGTATGGGTTAGGGTTAGGGTTAGTGTTAGGGTTAGGGTTAGAGTAAGGGTAAGGGTTGGGGTTATGGTTAGGGTTAGGGTTACGGTAAGGGTTAGGGTTAGGGGTTAAGATTAATGTTATGGGTTAGGTTAGGGTTAGGGTTAGGGTTAGGGTTAAGTTTGAGGTTAGGGTTAGGCTTAGGGATAGGGTAAGGTTTAGGGTTAGGGTTAGGGTAAGGGCTAGGGTTAGTGTTAGGGTAGGGTTTAGGGTAAGGGTAAGTGTTAGTGTTAGGGTTAAGTTTAGGATAAGGGTAAGGATTAGGGTTTGGTTTAGAATTAGGGTTAGAGGTTAGAGTTAGGGTTCGGGTTAGGGTGAGGTTTCAGTTTAGGGTTAGGGTTAGGGAAAGGGTAAGGGTTAGGGTTAGGGTTAGCGTTAGGGTTAGGGTTCCTGTTAGGTTTAGGGTTAGGTTTAGGGTAAGGGCAATGGTTAGGGTTAATGTTAGGGTTAAGGTTAGGGTTAGGGTTAGGGTTAGGGTTAGTGTTAAGGTTAGGTTTAGGGTTAGATTTAGTGTTAGGGTAAGGGTTAGGGTTACGGTTAGGGTTAGGGTTAGAGTTAGGTTTAGGGTTAGGGTTAGGGGTTAGGCTTAAGGTTAGGGTTAGGGTAAGGGTTAGGGTTAGGGTTAGTTTAAGGGTTAGAGTTAGGGTTAGGGTAAGGGTAAGGGTTAGGGTTAGGGTAAGTGTTAGGGTTAGGTTTAGGGTTAGGGTTATGTTTAGGGTAAGGGTAAGGGTTAGGGTTAGGATTAGGGTTAGGGTTAGTGTAATGGTTAGTGTTAGCGTTATTGTTAGGTTTAGGGATAGGGTAAGGGTAAGGGATAGTGTTAGGGTTACGGTTAGGTTTAGGGTTGGGTTTAAGGTTAGGGTTAGGGTTAGCGTATATTTAAGGATTAGGGTTAGGGTTAGGGTTAGGGTTATGCTTAGGGTTAGGGTTAGGGTTAGGATTAGGGTTAGGTTCAGCGTTAGGATTAGGCTTAGGGTTAGGGTTAGGGTTAGGGTAAGGGTAAGAGTTAGGGTTAGGGTTAGAGGTAGGGTTAGGGTTAGGGTAAGGGCAAGGTTTAAGGTTAGTGTTAAGTTTAGGGTTAGGGTTAGGGTTAGGGTTAGGGTAAGGGTAAGGGTTAGGGTTAGGGTTAGGGTAAGGGTTAGGGTTAGGGTTAGGGTTCGTGTTAGGTTTAGGGTTAGGGTTAGGGTAAGGGCAAGGTTTAGGGTTAGAGTTAGGGTTAAGGTTAGGGTTAGGGTTACGGTTAGGGTAAGGGTAAGTGTTAGGGTTTGGGTTAGGGTTAGTGTAAGGGTTAGGGTAAGGGTTAGGTTTAAGGTTCGTGTTATGTTTAGGGTTAGGGTTTGGTTCAGGATTAGGGTTAGGGTGAGGGTAGGGATAAGAGTTATGGTTAATGTTAGGGTTAGGGTAAGGGTTAGGGTTGAGGTTAGGGTTAGGGTTAAGGTTAGGATTGGGGTTAGGGTAAGGGTAAGGGTTAGGGTCAGGTTTAGGGTTAGGGTTAGGGTAAGGGTAAGGGTTAGATTTAGTGTTAGGTTTAGGGTAAGCGATAGGGTTAGGTTTAGGGTTTGGGTAAGGATATGGGTTAGGGTTGGGGTTAGGATTAGGGTTAGGGTTAAGGTTAGGTTAGGCTGAGGGTAAGTGTAAGGGTTAGGGTTAGGGTTAGGGTTACGGTTAGGATAAGTGTTAGGGTTAGGGTTAGGGTTAGGGTCAAGGTTAGGGTTAATGTAAGGTAAGGATTAGGGTTAGGGTTACGTTTAGGGTTAAGGTTAAGGTTAGGTTAGGGTGAGGGTAAGTGTAAGGGTTAAGGTTAGGGTTAGGGGAAGCGTAAGGGTTCGGGTTAGGGTTAGGTTTAGGGTAAGGGTTAGGGTTAGGGTTAGGGTTAAGGTTACGGTTAGGGTTAGGGTTAGGGTAAGGGTATGTGTTAGGGTTAGGGTTAGGGTTAGAGTTAGGGTAAGGGTTAGCGTTAGGGTAAGCGTAAGGGTTAGGGTTAGGGTTAGGGTTAAGGTAAGGTTAAGGGTAAGGGTTAGGGTTA
>JANJXV010001848.1:30000-32500 GCA_024803745.1 Megascapheus bottae | reverse complement strand
GGTTAGGGTTAGGGTTAAGGTTAGGGTTAGGGTTAGGGTTAGGGTAAGGGTTAGGGTTAGGTTAAGGTAAGGGTTGGGGTTAGGGTTAGGGTTAAGGGTAGAGTTAGGTTTAGGGTTAGGTTAAGTGTAAGATTTGGGTTAGGGTTAGGGTTATTTCAAGGCTTTGGGTTAGGGTTTGGGTTAGAGTTAGGTTTAGTGTTGGTTAAGGGTAAGGGTTAGGGTTAGGGTTTGGGTTAGGGTTAGGTTAAGGGTTAGGCTTAGGGGATAGGGTTAGGGTTAGTGTTAGGGTTAGGTTAAGGGTTAGGGTTAGTGTTAGGTTTAGGGTAAGGGTTAGGTTTAGGGTTAGGGCTAGGGTAGGGTAAGTTTTAGGGTTAGAGTTAGGGTTAGGGTTAGGGTAAGTGTTAGGTTAAGGGTTAGGGTTAGGGTTAGGTTTAGTGTTGGGGTTAAGTTTAGGGTTAGTGTTAGGGTAAGGTTAATGGTTAGGGTTAGGTTTAGGGTAAGTGTTAGGGTTGGGATTAGGGTTAGGGTTAGGGTAAGGGTTAGGGTTAGGGTTAGGGTTAGGGTAAGTGTAAGGTTTAGGGTTAGGTGTAGGGTTAGTGTTAGGGTTATTGTAAGGGTAAGGGTAAGGGTTAGGGTTAGAGTTAGGGTTAGGATTAGGGTTAGGGTAAGGGTTAGTGTTAGGGTTATTGTAAGGGTAAGGGTAAGGTTTAGGGTTAGAGTTAGGGTTAGGATTAGGGTTAGGGTAAGGGTTAGTGTTAGGGTTAGGGTAAGGGTAAGGTTTAGAGTTAGGGTTAGGGTTAGGGTTAGGGTTAGGTTTAGGGTAAGGTTAAGGGTTAGGGTTAAGGTTGGGGTAAGGGTTAGGTTTAGGGTTAGGGTTAGGGTTAGGGTAACGGTAAGGGTTAGGGTTAGGTTTAGGGTTAGGGTTAGGGTAAATGTAAGGGTTAGGATTAGGGTTAGGGTTAGGTTTAGGTAAGGGTTAGGGTTAGGGTAAGGTTTAGGGTTAAGTTTACGGTTAGGGTTAGGGTTAGGGTAAGGGTTAGGTTTAGGGTTAGGGTTAGGTTTAGGGTTAGGGTTAGGGTAAGGATAAGGGTTATTGTTCAGGTTAGGGTTAGGGTTAGGGTTAGGGTTAAGGTTAGGTTTAGGGTTAGGTTTAGGGTTAGGATTAGGGTTAGGGTTAGGGTAAGTGTTAGGGTTAGGGTTAGGGTCAGGGTTAGGCTTAGTGTTAGGGTAAGGGTAAGGGTTAGGGTTAGGTTTAGGGTTAGGGTTAAGATTAAGGTTAGGATTAGGGTTAGGGTTAGGGTTAAGGTTGAGGTTAGGATCAGGGATAGGGTTAGGGTTAGTGTAAGGGTTAGTGTTAGGGTTAGGGTAAGGGTAAGTGTTCGGGTTAGGGTTAGGGTTAGGGTTATGGTTGAGGTTAGGGTTAGAGTTAGGGTTAGGGTTAGAGTAAGGGTAAGGGTAAGGGTTAGGGGTAGGGTTAGGGTAAGCGTTAGGGATAGGGGTAGGGGTAATGTTAGGGTTAGGTTAAGGGATAGGGTTAGGGTTAGGGTTAGGGTAAGGTTTAGGTTTAGGGTAAGGGTAAGTGTTAGGTTTAGGATTAGGGTTTGGGTTAGATTTAGGTGTTAGGGTTAGGGTTAGGCTTAGGGTTAGGTTTAGGGTTAGGTTAAGGGTAATGATGAGGGTTAGGGTTAGGGTTAGGTTTAGTTTTAGGGTTAATCTAAGGGTAAGGGTAAGGGTTAGCGTTAGGGTTAGAATTCGGGTTAGTTTCACGGTAAGCTTAGGGTAAGGGTAAGAGTTAGGGTTAGGGTTAGGTTTAGGGTTAAGGTTAGGGTTAGGGTTAGGGTTATGTTTAGGGATAGGGTTAGGGTAAGGGTAAGGGTTAGGGTTAGGGTTATGGTTAGGGTTAAGGTTAGGGTTAGGGTTAGGGTTAGGGTAAGCGTTAGGGTTAGGGTTAGGGTTAGGGTTAGGGTTAGGGTTAGGGTTAGGGTAAGGTTTAGGTTAGGGTTAGGGTTAAGGTAAGGGTTGGGGTTAGGGTTAGGGTTAGGGTTAGGGTTAGGGTAAGGGTTAGGGTTAGGTTAGGGTTAGGGTTAGGGTTAGGGTTAGGGTTAGGGTTAGAGTTATGGTAGGGTTAGGGTTTTGCTTAAGGTTAGGGTTAGGGTTAGGGTAAGGATAAGGGTATGGGTTAGGGTTAGGATTAGGGTTAGTGTAAGTGTTAGAGTTAGCGTTAGGGTTAGGGTAAGGGTAAGGGTCAGGGTTAAGGTTAGGGTTAGGGTTAGGGTAAGGGTAAGGTTTAGGGTTAGATTTAGGGTTAAGGTTAGTCTAAGGGTAAGGGTTAGGTTTAGGGTTAGGGTTAGGTTTAGGGTTAGGGTTAGGGTAAGGATAAGGGTTAGGGTTAGGGTTAGGGTTAGGGTTAGGTTTAGGGTTAGGATTAGGGTTAGGGTTAGGGTAAGGGTTAGGGTTAGGGTTAGGGTCAGGGTTAAGCTGAGTGTTAGGGTAACGGTAA
>JANJXV010001848.1:0-25000 GCA_024803745.1 Megascapheus bottae | reverse complement strand
GTTAGAGTAATGGTAAGGGTTAGTGTTAGGGTTAGGGTTAGTGTTAGTGATAGGTTTAGGGTTAGGGTTAGGGTAAGGGTAAGGGTTTGGGTTATGGTTAGGTTTAGGGTTAGGTTAGGGATAGGGTTAGGGTTAGGGTAATCGTAAAGGTTAGGATTAGGGTTAGGGTTCGGGTTTAGGGTTAGGGTTAGGGTTAGGGTTAAGTTTAGCGTTAGGTTTATGGTCAGGGTTAGAGTAAGGGTAAGGGTTAGTGTTAGGGTTAGGGTTAGTGTTAGTGATAGGTTTAGGGTTAGGGTTAGGTTAAGTGTAAGTGATAGGGTTAGGGTTAGGTTTAGGGTTAGTGATAGGTTTAGGGTTAGGGTTAGGGTAAGGGTAAGGGTTTGGGTTAAGGTTAGGGTTAGGGTTAGGTTAGGGTTAGGGTTAGGGTTAGGGTAAGGGTAAGGGTTAGGATTAGGTTTAGGGTTAGGGTTAAGGGTTAGGGTTAGGGTTAGGGTTAGGGTTAGCGTTAGGTTTATGGTTAGGGTTAGAGTAAGGGTAAGGTTTAGTGTTAGGGTTAGGGTTAATGTTAGTGATAGGTTTAGGGTTAGGGTTAGGTTAAGGGTAAGGGTTAGTGTTTGGGTTAGGGTTAGTGTTAGTGATAGGTTTAGGGTTAGGTTTAGGGGAAGGATAAGTGTTAGGCTTAGGGTTAGGGTTAGGGTTAGGTTTATGGTTAGGGTTAGGGTAAGGGTAAGGGTTAGGGTTAGGGTTATGGTTAGGGTTAGTGATAGGTTTAGGATTAGGGTTAGGGTAAGGTCAAGGGTTAGGTTAGGGTTAGGGTTAAGGTTACGGTTAGGGTTAGGGTTAGGGTTAGGGTAAGGTTTAGCGTTAGGGTTAGGGTTAGGGTAGGGGTTAGGGTAAGGGTAAGTGTTAGGTTTAGGGTTAGGGTTAGGGTAAGGGTAAGGGTTAGTGTTAGGGTTAGGGTTAGTGTTAGTGATAGTTTTAGGGTTAGGGTTAGGGTAAGGGTAAGTGTTATGGTTAGGGTTAGGGTTAATGTTAGGTTTATTTTTAGGGTTAGGGTAAGGGTAATGGTTAGGGTTAGGGTTAGGGTTAGTGATAGGTTTAGGGTTAGGTTTAGGGTAAGGTCAAGTGTTAGGTTAGGATTAGGGTTAAAGTTAGGGTTAGGGTTAGGGTTAGGGTTAGTTTTAGGTTTAGGGTTAGGGTAACGGTAAGAGTTAGTGTTAGGATTTGGGTTAGGGTTAAGGTTAGGGTTTGGATTAGGGTTAGGGTTAGGGTAAGGGTTAGGGTTAGGGTTAGGGATAGGTTTGGGTTTAGGGTTACGGTTAGGGTTAGGGTTAGGGTTAGGGTAAGGGTTAGGGTTAGGGTTAGGTTTAGGGTAGGGGTTAGGGTAAGGGTAAGTGTTAGGGTTAGGGTTAGGGTTAGGGTTCGGGTAAGGGTAAGGGTTAGGGTTATGTTTAGTTTTAGGGTTAGGATTATGGTTGAGGTTTGGGTAAGGGTTAGTGGTTAGGGTTAGGTTTAGGGTGAGTGTGAGGTTAGGTTTAGGGTTAGGGTTAGGGTAAGGGTAAGAGTTGGGGTAAGGGTTAGGTTGAGGGTAAGGGTATGTGTTAGGGTTAGGTTTATGGTTAGGGTTAGGGTTAGCTTTAGGGGAAGAGTATGGGTTAGGGTTAGAGTTAGGGTTAAGGTTAGGTTTAGGGTTATGGTTAGGGTTAGGTTTAGGGTAAGAGGTAGGGTTAAGTTTAGGTTAAGGGGAAGGTTTAGGGTTAGCGTTAGGGTTAGGGTAAGGGTAAAGTTTAGGGTTAGGGTTAGGGTTAGGGTTAGATTTAGGGTTAGGGTTAGTTTTAGGGTCAGGTTTAGGGTAAGGGTAAGGGTTATTGTTAGTGTTAGGGTTAGGGTTAAGGTAATGGTAAAGGTTAGGGTTATGGGTAGGGTTAGTGTAAGGGTTGGGGTTAGGTTTAGGGTAAGAGTCAGGTTTAGGGTTAGGGTTTGGGTAAGGGTAAGGTTAGGGTTAGGGTTACGGTTAGGGTTAAATTTAGGGTTATGTTTAGGGTTAGGGTTAGGGTAAGGGTTAGGGTTAGGGTTAGGGATTGGTTTGGGTTTAGGGTTACTTTTAGGGTTAGGGTTAGGGTTAGGGTAAGGGTTAGGGTTAGGGTTAGATTTAGGGTAGGGGTTAGGGTAAGGGTAAGTGTTAGGGTTAGGGTAAGTGTAAGGGTTAGGTTTAGGTTTAGTTTTAGGGTTAGGATTAGGGTTGAGGTTAGGGTAAGGGTTAGTGGTTAGGGTTAGGGTTAGGATGAGGGTGAGGTTAGGTTTAGGGTTAGGGTTAGGGTAAGGGTAAGAGTTGGGGTTAGGGTTAGGTTTGGGTTTAGGGTTACGGTTATGGTTAGGGTTAGGTTTAGGGTAGGGGTTAGGGTAAGGGTAAAGGTTAGGATTAGGTTTAGGGTTAGAGTTAGGGTTAGGGTTAGAGTAAGGGTAAGGATTAGGTTTAGGGTTAGGTTTAGGTTAAGGGTAAGGTTTAGGGTTAGGTTTAGGATTAAATGTAGGGTTAGGGTTAGGGTTAGGTTTAGGGTTAGATTAGGGTAAGGGTAAGGGTTAGGGTTAGGGTTAGGGTTAGGGAAATGGTAAGGGTTAGGGTTAGGGTTAGGGTTAGGGTAAGGGTAAGGGTTAGGGTTAGGGTTAGGGTTAGGGTTAGGCTTAGGGTTAGCATTAAGGTTAGGGTTAGGGTAAGGGTAAGTGTTAGGGTTAGGGTTAGGGTTACGGTTAAATTTAGGGGTTAGGGTTTGGTTTAGGTTTAGGGTTATCGTAAGGGTAAGTGTTAGGGTTAGGGTTAGGGTTAGGGTTAAGGTAAGGGTTAGGGTTAGGGTTAGGGTTACGGTTAGATTTAGGGGTTAGGGTTAGGGTTAGGTTTAGGTTTAGGGTTAGGGTAAGTATAAGAGTTAGGGTTAGGTATAGGGTTAGGGTTCAGGTTAGTTTTAGCGTTAGGGTTAGGGTAAGGGTATGGGCTAGGGTTAGGGTTAGGGTTAAGGTTAGAGTTAGGTTTAGGGTAGGGTAAGGGTTAGGGTTAGGGTTAGGGTTAATGGTTAGAGTTCAGTTTAGGGTTAGGGTTAGGGTTAAGTTTGAGGTGAGGGTAAGGGTATGGGTTAGGGTTAAGATTAGGTTTAGGGTGAGGGTAAGGGTAAGGGTTAGGGTTAGGTTTAGGGTTAAGGTTAGGGTAAGGGTAAGGGTTAGGGTTAGGGTTAGGGTTATGGTTACGGTTAGGGTTAGGGTTACGGTTAAGGGTTAGGGTTATGGTTAGGGTTAGGTTAATGTTAAGTGTTAGGGTTAGAGTTAGGGTTTGGGAAAGGGTACGGGTTTGGGATAAGGTTAGGGTTAGGGTTAGGTTAGGGATAGGGTTATGGTTAGGGTAATCGTAAGGGATAGGATTAGGGTTAGGGTTAGGGTTAGGTTTAGGGTCAGGGTATGTGTTAGGTTTAGGTTTAGTTTTAGGGTTAGGTTTAGCGTTAGGGTAAGGGTAAGGGTTAGGGTTAGGGTTAAGGTAAGGGTCAGGGTAATTTTTAGGGCTAGGGTTAGGGAAAGGGTAAGATTTAGGGTTAGGATTAGGGTTAGGGTAAGGGTAAGGGTTAGGTTTAGGGTTAGGGTAAGGGTACGGGTTTGGGTTAAGGTTAGGGTTAGGGTTAGCTTAGGGATAGGGTTAGGGTTAGGGTAATCGTAAGGGTTAGGATTAGGGTTAGGGTTAGGGTTTAGGGTTAGGGTTAGGGTTAGGGTAATGTTAAGGGTTACTGTTAGGGTTAGGGTTAGGGTTAGGGTTAGGGTTAGGTTTAGGGTGGGTATGTGTTAGGTTTAGGTTTAGGTTTAGGTTTAGGGTTAGGGTTAGCGTTAGGGTAAGGATAAGGGTAAGGTTTAGGGTTAGGGTTAGGGTTAAGGTAAGGGTCAGGGTTATTGTTAGGGTTAGGGTTAGGTTTAGGGTAAGGGTTAGGGTTAGGTTTAGGGTAAGGGTAAGTTTTAGGGTTAGGTTTAGGGTTACGGTAAGGGTAAGTATTAGGGTTATGGTTAGGGTAAGGGTAAGGGTTAGGGTTAGTTTTAGGGTTATGTTTAGGGTAAGGGTAAGGGTTAGGTTTAGGGTTAGGGTTTGGTTTAGGATTAGGGTTAGGGTAGGGATAAGAGTTATGGTTAATGTTAGGGTTAGGGTAAGGGTTAGGGTTAAGGTTAGGGTTAGGGTTAAGGTTAAGGTTGGGGTTAGGGTAAGGGTAAGAGTTAGGGTCAGGTTTAGGGTTAGGGTTAGGGTAAGGGTAAGGGTTAGATTTAGTGTTTGGTTTAGGGTAAGCGATTGGGTAAGGGTTAGGGTGAGGGTAAATATAAGGGTTAGGGTTAGGGTTAGGGTAAGAGTAGTGGTTCGGGTTAGGGTTAGGGTTAGTGTAAGGGTTAGGGTTAGGGTTAGGGTTAAGGTTACGGTTAGGGTTAGGGTTAGGGTAAGGGTATGTGTTAGGGTTAGGGTTTGGGTTAGAATTAGGGTTAGGGTTAGCGTTAGGGTAAGCGTAAGGGTTAGGGTTATGGTTAGGGTTAAGGTAAGGTTAAGGGTAAGGGTTAGGGTTAGGGTTAGGGTTAGGTTTAGGGTTAGGGTAAGGGTAAGGGTTAGGGTTGGGGTTAGGGTTAGGTTATGGTTTAGGGTTAGGCTTAGGGTTAGGGTAGGGCTTAGGTTAAGTGTAAGTGTCAGGGTTAGGGTTAGGGTTAGGGTTAGGGTAAGAGTTAGGGTTAGGTTTAGGGTTACCATTAAGGTTAGGGTTAGGGGAAGGGTAAGTGTTAGGGTTCGGGGTAGGGATACAGTTAGATTTAGGGGTTAGGGTTAGGGTTAGGTTTAGGGTTAGGGTAAGTATAAGAGTTAGGGTTAGGAATAGGGTTAGGGTTCAGGATAGGTTTAGCGTTAGGGTTAGGGTAAGGGTATGGGTTAGGGTTAGGGTTAGGGTTAGGGTTATGGTTAAGGTTAGGGTTAGGGTTAGGGTAGGGTAAGTGTTAGGGTTAGGGTTTGGGTTAGGGTAAGGTTTAGGGTTAGGGTTAGGGTTACGATTAGGGTAAGGTTAAGGGTTAGGTTAAGGTTAGGGTCCGGTTTAGTGTTAGGGTTAGTGTTGGATAAGGGTTAGGGTTAGGGTTAGGGAAAGGGTAAGGGTTAGGGTTAGGGTTAGGGTTTGGTTTAGGGTTAGGGTAAGGTTAAGGTTAGGGTCCGTTTAGGGTTAGGGTTAGTGTTGGATAAGGGTTAGGGTTAGGGTTAGGGTTAGGGAAAGGGTAAGGGTTAGGGTTAGGGTTAGGGTTAGGGTTAGGGTTAGGGTTAGGGTAGGGGTAAGGGTTAGGGTTAGGGTTAGGGTTAGGGAAAGGTTAAGGGTTAGGGTTAGGGTTAGAGTTAGGGTAAGGATTAGGGTTAGGGTTAGGGTTAGCATTAAATTTAGGGTTAGGGTAAGGGTAAGTGTTAGGGTTAGGTTAGTGTAACGGTTAGATTTAGGGGTTAAGGTTAGGGTTAGGTTTAGAGTTAGGGTTAGGGAAAGGATAAGAGTTAGGGTTAGGGATAGGGTTAGGTTTGGGGTTAGGTTTAGCGTTAGGGTTAGTGTTAGGGAAAGGGTAAGGGTTAGGGTTAGGGTTAGGGTTAGGGTAAGGGTAAGGTTAGGGTTAGGATTAGGGTTAGGGTTAAATGTAGGGTTAGGGTTAGGGTTAGGGTTGGGTTTAGGTTTAGGGTTAGGGTAAGGGTAAGGGTTAGGGTTAGGGTTAGGGTTAGGGTTAGGGTAGGGTAAGGGTTAGGGTTAGGGTTAGGATAAGGGTTAGGGTTAGGGTAGGTTTAAGATTAGGGTATTATTAAGGGTTAGGGTTAAGGTTAGGGTCAGGGTTAGGGTTAGGGTTAGGGTTTGGTTAAGGGTTAGGGTTAGTGATAGGTTTAGGGTTATTGTTAGCGTAAGGGTAAGGGTTAGGTTTAGGGTTAGGGCTAAGGTTAGAGTTAGGGTTAAGGTTAGGGTTAGGGTAAGGGTTAGGCTTAGGGGTAGGAATAGTTTTAGGTTTAGGGTTATGGTTAGGGTTAGGGTTAGGGTAAGGGTAAGGGTTAGGGTTAGGTTAAGGTTAGGGTTAAGGTTAGGGTTAGGGTAAGGGTTAGACTTAGCGTTACGAATGGGTTTAGGTTTAGTGTTATGGTTAGGGTTAGGGTTAGGGTAAGGGTAAGGGTTAGGGATAGGGTTACAGTTAGGGTAGGGGTTAGGGTAAGAGTAAGTGTTAGGTTTAGGGTTAGGGTAAGGGTAAGGGTTAGGGTTAGTGTGAGGCTTAGGGTTAGGTAAAGGTTTAGGGTTAGGGGTTAGGGTTAGGATAAGAGTTAGGGTAAGGGTTTCGGTTAGGGTTAGGTTTAGGGTAAGGGTTAGGATTAGGGTTTGGGCTAGGGTAAGTGTTAGGGTTAGGGTTAGGGTTAGGTTTAGGGTTAGGGTAAGGGTAAGGGTTAGGTTTAGGATTAGTGTAAGAGTAACTGTTAGGTTTAGGGATAAGGTTAGGGTAAGTGTTAGGTTAGGGTTAGGGTTAGGGTTAGGGTAAGGGTAAAGGTTAGGGTTAGGTTTAGGGTTAGAGTTAGGGTTAGGGTTAGAGTAAGTTTAAGGATTAGGGTTAGGGTTAGGTTTAGGGTAAGGGTAAGGTTTAGGGTTAGGTTTAGGATTAAATGTAGGGTTAGGGTTAGGGTTAGGTTTAGGGTTAGAGTTAGGGTAAGGGTAAGGTTTAGGGTTAGGGTTAGGGTTAGGGAAATGGTAAGGGTTAGGGTTAGGGTTAGAGTTAGAGTAAGGATTAGTGTTAGGGTTAGGGTAAGGGTTAGGATTAGCATTAAGGTTACGGTTAGAGTTAGAGTTAGGGTTAGCTTTAAGGTTAGGGTTAGGGTAAGTGTAAGCGTTAGGGTTAGGGTTAAGGTTAGCATTAAGTTTAGGGTTAGGGTAACGGTAAGTGTTAGGGTTAGCGTTAGGGTTACGGTTAAATTTAGGGGTTAGGGTTAGGTTTAGGTTTATGGTTAGGGTAAGGATAAGGATAAGGCGTAAGTTTAGGGTTAGGGTTAGGATTAGGGTTAAGATTAGTTTTAGGGTGAGGGTAAGGGTAAGGGTTAGGGTTAGGTTTAGGGTTAGTGTTAGGGTAAGGATAAGGGTTAGGGTTAGGATTAGGCTTAGGCTTAGGCTTAGGCTTAGGGTTAGCATTAAGGTTAGGGTTAGGGTAAGGGTAAGTGTTAGGGTTAGGGTTAGGGTTATGGTTAAATTTAGGGGTTAGGGTTATGTTTAGGGTTAGGGTCAGGGTAAGGATAAGGGTAAGGGGTAAGTTTAGGGTTAGGGTTAGGTTTAGGGTTAACATTAGGTTTAGGGTGAGGGTAAGGGTAAGGGTTACGGTTAGGTTTAGGGTTAAGGTTAGGGTAAGGGTTAGGGTTAGGGTGAGGGTTATGGTTAGGGTTAAGGGTTAGGGTTAGGGTTAGGGTTAGGGTTAGGTTTATGGTCATGGTTAGCGTAAGGGTAAGGGTTAGTGTTAGGGTTAGTGTTAGGGTTAGGTGAGGGTTAGGGTTAGGGTTAGGGTAAGGGTAATGGTTAGGGTTAGGGTTAGGGTTAGTGTTAGTGATAGTTTTAGGGTTATGGTTACCGTAAGGATAAGTGTTAGGTTGAGGGTTAGGGTTAAGGTAAGGGTTAGGGTTAGCATTAAGTTTAGGGTTAGGGTAAGGGTAAGTGTTAGGGTTAGGGCTACGGTTATGGTTAGATTTAGGGGTTAGGGTTAGGGTTAGGTTTAGGTTTAGGGTTAGGGTAAATATAAGAGTTAGGGTTAAGTATAGGGTTAGGGTTCAGTTTAGTTTTAGGGTTAGGGTTAGGGTAAGGGTATGGGCTAGGGTTAGGGTTAGGTTTAAGGTTAGAATTAGGTTTAGGGTAGGGTAAGGGTTAGGGTTAGGTTTAGGGTTAAGGGTTAGAGTTCAGTTTAGGGTTAGGGTTAGGGTTAAGTTTGAGGTGAGGGTAAGGGTAACGGTTAGGGTTAAGATTAGGTTTAGGGTGAGGGTAAGGGTAAGAGTTAGGGTTAGGTTTAGGGTTAAGGTTAGGGTAAGGGTAAGGGTTAGGGTTAGGGTTAGGGTTATGGTTACGGTTAGGGTTAGGGTTAGGGTTAAGGGTTAGGGTTACGGTTGAGTTTAGCATTAGGTTTATGGTTAGGGTTAGAGTAAGGGTAAGGGTTAGTGTTAGGGTTATAGTTAGTGTTAGTGATAGGTTTAGGGTTAGGGTTAGGGTAAGGGTAACGGTTTGTGTTAAGGTTAGGGTTAGGGTTAGGTTAGGGATAGGGTTAGGGTTAGGGTAATCGTAAGGGTTATGATGAGGGTTAGGGTTCAATTTTAGGGTTAGGGTTAGTGTTAGGGTTAAGTTTAGCGTTAGGTTTATCGTTAGGGTTAGAGTAAGGGTAAGGGGTAGTGTTAGGGTTTGGGTTAGTGTTAGTGATAGGTTTAGGGTTAGGGTTAGGGTAAGTGTAAGTGTTAGGGTTAGGGTTAGGTTTATGGTTAGGGTTAGGGTAAGGGTAAGTGTTATGGTTAGGGTTAGGGTTAATGTTAGGTTTATTTTTAGGGTTAGGGTAAGGGTAATGGTTAGGGTTAGGGTTAGGGTTAATGATAGGTTTAGGGTTAGGTTTAGGGTAAGGTCAAGTGTTAGGTTAGGATTAGGGTTTAAGTTAGGGTTAGGGTTAGGGTTAGGGTTAGTTTTAGGTTTAGGGTTAGGGTAAGGGTAAGAGTTAGCGTTAGGGTTTGGGTTAGGGTTAAGGTTAGGGTTTGGATTAGGTTTAGGGTTAGGGTAAGGATTAGGGTTAGGGTTAGGGATAGGTTTGGGTTTAGGGTTACGGTTAGGGTTAGGGTTAGGTTTAGGGTAAGGGTTAGGGTTAGGGTTAGGTTTAGGGTAGGGGTTAGGGTAAGGGTAAGAGTTGGGGTAAGGGTTAGGTTGAGGGTAAAGGTATGTGTTAGTGTTAGGTTTATGGTTAGGGTTAGGGTTAGCGTTAGGGGAAGGGTATGGGTTAGGGTTAGAGTTAGGGTTAAGGTTAGGTTTAGGGTTATGGTTAGGGTTAGGTTTAGGGAAAGAGTTAGGGTTAAGTTTAGGGTAAGGGAAGGTTTAGGGTTAGCGTTAGGGTTAGGGTAACGGTAAAGTTTAGGGTTAGGGTTAGGGTTAGGGTTAGATTTAGGGTTAGGGTTAGTTTTAGGGTTAGGGTTAGGGTAAGGGTAGGGTTATTGTTAGGGTTAGGGTTAGGGTTAAGGTAAGGGTAAAGGTTAGGGTTTGGGGTACTGTTAGTGTAAGGGTTAGGGTTAGGTTTAGGGTAAGAGTCAGGTTTAGGGTTAGGGTTTGGGTAAGGATAAGGTTAGGGTTAGGGTTACGGTTAGGGTTAAATTTAGGGTTATGTTTAGGGTTAGGGTTAGGTTTAGTGTTAGGGTTAGGTTAAGGGTAACGGTTAGGATTAGGGTTAGGGTTAGGGTTAGGGAAAGGGTAAGGATTAGGGTTAGAATTAGGGTAAGGATTAGGGTTAGGGTAATGGTAAGGGTTAGGGTTAGGGTTAGGGTTAGCATTAAGGTTAGGGTTAGGGTAAGGGTAAGTTTTAGGGTGAGGGTTAGGATAACGGTTAGATTTAGGGGTTAAGTTTAGGGTTAGGTTTAAGGTTAGGGTTATGGTAAGGATAAGAGTTAGGGTTAGCATTAAGTTTATGGTTAGGGTTAGGCTAAGGGTAAGGGTTAGTGTTAGGGTTAGGGTTAGTGTTAGTGATAGTTTTAGGGTTAGGGTTAGGGTAAGGGTAAGTGTTATGGTTAGGGTTAGAGTTAGGGTTAGGTTTATGGTTAGGGTAAGGGTAATGGTTAGGGTTAGGGTTAGGGTTAGTGATAGGTTTAGGGTTAGTTTTAGGATAAGGTCAAGTGTTAAGTTAGGATTAGGGTTAAAGTTAGGGTTAGGGTTAGGGTTAGGGTTAGGGTTAGTTTTAGGTTTAGGGTTAGGGTAAGAGTAAAGGTTAGGGTTAGGGGTTGGGTTAGATTTAAGGTTAGGGTTCGGATTAGGGTTAGGGTTAGGGTTAGGGTTAGGGATGGGTTTGGGTTTATGGTTACGGTTAGGGTTAGGGTTAGGGTTAGGGTAAGGGTTAGGGTTAGGGTTAGGTTTAGGGTAGGGGTTAGGGTAAGGGTAAGTGTTAGGGTTAGGGTTAGGGTTAGGGTAAGGGTAAGGGTTAGGTTTAGGTTTAGTTTTAGGGTTAGGATTAGGGTTGAGGTTAGGGTAAGTGTTAGTGGTTAGGGTTAGGGTTAGGGTGAGGGTGAGGTTAGGTTTAGGGTTAGGGTTAGGGTAAGGGTAAGAGTTGTGGTTAGGGTTAGGTTTGGGTTTAGGGTTACGGTTAGGGTTAGGGTTAGGTTTAGGGTAGGGGTTAGGGTAAGGGTAAGTGTTAGGTTTAGGGTTAGGGTAAGGGTAAGGGTTAGGTTTAGTGTGAGGGTTAGGGTTAGGTTAAGGTTTAGGGTTAGGTGTTAGGGTTGGGGTTAGGGTTAGAGTTAGGGTAAGGGTTAGGGTTTGGGTTACGGTTAGTGTAAGGGTTAGGGTTAGGGTTAGGGATAGCGTAAGTGTTAGGGTTAGGGTTAGGGTTAGGTTTAGGGGTAGGGTTAGGGTAAGGGTTAGGGTTAGGTTTAGGGTTACGGTTAGGGTAAGGGTAAGTGTTAGGGTTAGGGTTAGTGTTAGGTTAAGTGTTAGGGTAAGGGTTAGGGTCAGGGTTAGGTTTAGGGTTGGCTTAAGTTTAGGGTTAGGGTTAGGGTAAGGTTAAGGGTTAGGGTTAGGGTTAGGGTAAGCGTTAGGGTTAGGGTCAGGGTTAGTGTTAGGGTTAGGGTTAGGTTAAGGGTAAGGGTTAGGGTTAGGGGTAGGTTAGGGTTAGGTTTAGGGTTGAGATTAGGGTTAGAGTTAGAGGAAGTGTTAGGGTTAGGGTTAGGGTTCGGGTTTAGGGTTAGGGTTAGGGTTTGGGTTAAGTTTAGCGTTAGGTTTATGGTTAGGGTTAGAGTAAGGGTAAGGGTTAGTGTTAGGGTTAGTGTTAGTGTTAGTGATAGGTTTAGGGTTAGGGTTAGGGTAAGGGTAAGTGTTAGGGTTAGGGTTAGGTTTAGGGTTAGGTTTATGGTTAGGGTTAGGGTAAGGGTAAGGGTTAGGGTTAGGGTTAGGTTTAGGGTAAGTGATAGGTTTAGGGTTAGGGTTAGGGTAAGGTAAGGGTTTGGGTTAAGGTTAGAGTTAGGGTTAGGTTAGGGTTAGGGGAAGGGTTAGGGTAAGGGTAAGGGTTAGGATTAGGTTTAATGTTAGGGTTAAGGGTTAGGGTTACGGTTAGGGTTAGTGTTAGTGATAGGTTTAGGGTTAGGGTTAGGGTAAGGGTAAGGGTTAGTGTTAGGGTTAGGGTTAGTGTTAGTGATAGGTTTAGGGTTAGGGTTAGGGTAAGGATAAGTGTTAGGGTTAGGGTTAGGGTTAGGGTTAGGTTTATGGTTAGAGTTAGGGTAAGGGTAAGGGTTAGGGTTAGGGTTAGGGTTAGGGTTAGTGATAGGTTTAGGATTAGGGTTAGGTTAAGGTCAAGGGTTAGGTTAGGGTTAGGGTTAAGGTTAGGGTTAGGGTTAGGGTTAGGGTTAGGGTTAGTGTAAGGGTTAGCGTTAGGGTTAGGGTTAGGGTAGGGGTTAGGGTAAGGGTAAGTGTTAGGTTTACGGTTAGGGTTAGGGTAAGGGTAAGGGTTAGTGTTAGGGTTAGGGTTAGTTTTAGTGATAGTTTTAGGGTTAGGGTTAGGGTAAGGGTAAGTGTTATGGTTAGGGTTAGGGTTAATGTTAGGTTTATTTTTAGGGTTAGGGTAAGGGTAATGGTTAGGGTTAGGGTTAGGGTTAGTGATAGGTTTAGGGTTAGGTTTAGGGTAAGGTCAAGTGTTAGGTTAGGATTAGGGTTAAAGTTATGGTTAGGGTTAGGGTTAGTTTTAGGTTTAGGGTTAGGGTAAGGGTAAGGGTTAGCGTTAGGGTTTGGGTTAGGGTTAAGGTTAGGGTTTGGATTAGGGTTAGGTTTAGGGTAAGGGTTAGGGTTAGGGTTAGGGATAGGTTTGGGTTTAGGGTTACGGTTAGGGTTAGAGTTAGGGTTAGGGTAAGGGTTAGGGTTAGGGTTAGGTTTAGGGTAGGGGTTAGGGTAAGGGTAAGTGTTAGGGTTAGGGTTATGGTTAGGGTTAGGGTTCGGGTAAGGGTAAGGGTTAGGGTTAGGTTTAGTTTTAGGTTTAGTATTAGGGTTGAGTTTAGGGTAAGGGTTAGTGGTTAGGGTTAGGGTTAGGGTGAGGGTGAGGTTAGGTTTAGGGTTAGGGTTAGGGTAAGGGTAAGAGTTGGGGTTAGGGTTAGGTTTAGGGTAAGGGTATGTGTTAGGGTTAGGTTTAGGGATAGGGTTAGGGTTAGCGTTAGGGGAAGGGTATGGGTTAGGGTTAGAGTTAGGGTTAAGGTTAGGTTTAGGGTTATGGTTAGGGTAAGGTTTAGGATAAGAGTTAGGGTTAAGTTAAGGGTAAGGGGAAGGTTTAGGGTTAGCATTAGGGTTAGGGTAAGGGTAAAGTTTAGGGTTAGGGTTAGGGTTAGGGTTAGATTTAGGGTTAGGGTTAGGTTTAGGGTTAGGGTTAGGGTAAGGTTAAGGGTTATTGTTAGTGTTAGGGTTAGGGTTAAGGTAAGGGTAAAGGTTAGGGTTAGGGGTAGGGTTAGTGTAAGGGTTAGGGTTAGGTTTAGGTTAAGGGTCAGGTTTAGGGTTAGGGTTTGGGTAAGGGTAAGCTTAGGGTTAGGGTTACGGTTAGGGTTAAATTTAGGGTTATGTTTAGGGTTAGGGCTGGTTTAGTGTTAGGGTTAGGTTAAGGGTAAGGGTTAGGATTAGGGTTAGGGTTAGGGTTAGGGAAAGGTTAAGGATTAGGGTTAGAATTAGGGTAAGGATTAGGGTTAGGGTAATGGTAAGGGTTAGGGTTAGGGTTAGGGTTAGCATTAAGGTTAGGGTTAGGGTAAGGGTAAGTTTTAGGGTTAGGGTTAGGATAACGGTTACATTTAGGGGTTAAGTTTAGGGTTAGGTTTAGGGTTAGGGTTAGGGTAAGGATAAGAGTTAGGGTTAGCATTAGGTTTATGGTTAGGTTTAGACTAAGGGTAAGGGTTAGTGTTAGGGTTAGGGTTAGTGATAGTTTTAGGGTTAGGGTTAGGGTAAGGGTAAGTGTTATGGTTAGGGTTAGGGTTAGGGTTAGGTTTATGGTTAGGATTAGGGTAAGGGTAATGGTTAGGGTTAGGGTTAGGGTTAGTGATAGGTTTAGGGTTAGGTTTAGGGTAAGGTCAAGTGTTAGGTTAGGATTAGGGTTAAAGTTAGGGTTAGGGTTAGGGTTAGTTTTAGGTTTAGGGTTAGGGTAAGGGTAAGGATTAGGGTTAGGGTTTGGGTTAGGGTTAAGGTTAGGGTTCGGATTAGGGTTAGGGTTAGGGTAAGGGTTAGGGTTAGGGTTAGGGATAGGTTTGGGTTTAGGGTTACGGTTAGGGTTAGGGTTAGCGTTAGGGTAAGGGTTAGGGTTAGGGTTAGGTTTAGGGTAGGGGTTAGGGTAAGGGTAAGTGTTAGGGTTAGGGTTAGGGTTAGGGTAAGGGTAAGGGTTAGGGTTAGGTTTAGTTTTAGGGTTAGGATTAGGGTTGAGGTTAGGGTAAGGGTTAGTGTTTAGGGTTAGGGTTAGGGTAGGGGTTAGGGTAAGGGTAAGTGTTAAGTTTAGGGTTAGGGTAAGGGTTAGGGTTAGTGTGAGGGTTAGGGTTAGGTTAAGTTTAGGGTTAGGGATTAGGGTTGGGGTTAGGGTTAGAGTTAGGGTAAGGGTTAGGGTTAGGGTTACGGTTAGTGTAAGGGTTAGGGTTAGGGTTAGGGGTAGCGTAAGTGTTAGGGTTAGGGTTAGGCTTAGGTTTAGGGGTAGGGTTAGGGTAAGGGTTAGGTTTAGGTTTAGGGTTACGGTTAGGGTAAGGGTAAGTGTTAGGGTTAGGGCTACGGTTAGGTTAAGTGTTAGGTTAAGGGTTAGGGTCAGGGTGAGGTATAGGGTTGGCTTAAGTTTAGGGTTAGGGTTAGGGTAAGGTTAAGGGTTAGGGTTAGGTTTAGGGTAAGCGTTAGGGTTAGGGTCAGTGTTAGTGTTAGGGTTATGGTTAGGGTAAGGGTAAGGGTTAGGGTTAGGGTTAGGTTAGGGTTAGGTTTACGGTTGAGATTAGGGATAGAGTTAGAGTAAGGGTTAGGGTTAGGGTCAGGGTAAGGGTTAGGGTTAGGGTTAGGGTTAGAGTTAGGGTAAGGTTTAGAGTAAGGGTAAGGGTTAGGGTTAGGGTAAGGGTTAGGGTTAGGGTTAGGGTTAGGTTTAGGGTTGGGGTTAAGGTTAGGGTTAGGGTTAGGGTAAGGGTAAGTGTTAGGGTTAGGGTTAGGGTTAGGGTAAGCGTTAGGGTTAGGGTCAGGGTTAGTTTTAGGGTTAGGGTTAGGGTAAGGGTAAGGGTTAGGGTTAGGATTAGGTTAGGGTTAGGGTTAGGGTTAGGGTTGAGGTTAGGGTTAGAGTTAGAGGAAGGGTTAGGTTTAGGGTCAGGGTAAGGGTTCGGATTAGGGTTAGGGTTAGAGTTAGGGTAAGGTTTAGAGTAACGGTAAGGGTTAGGGTTAGGGTAAGGGTTAGGATTAGGGTTAGGTTTAGGGTTGGGGTTAAGGTTAGGGTTAGGTTTAGGGTTGGGGTTAAGGTTAGGGTTAGGGTTAGGGTAAGGGTAAGTGTTAGGGTTATGGTTAGGGTTAGCTTTAGATTTAGGGTTATTGTTAGGGTTAGGTTTAGGGTTAGGGTTGCGGTAAGGGCAACGGTTAGGTTTAGGGTTAAGGTTCGGGTTAGGGTTAGGGTTAGGGTTAGGTTTAGAGTTAGGGTTAGGGTAAGGGTAAGGGTAAGGGTTAGTGTTATGGTTAGGGATAGGGTTAAGAATAGGGTTAGGGTTATGGTTAGGTTTAGGGTAAGCGTTAGGGTTATCTTAGGGTAAGGGTTGGGGTTAGGGATAGGGTTAAGGTTAGAGTTAGGTTTAGGGTTAGGTTAAGGTTAAGGTTAAGGGTTAGGGTTAGTGTTAGGGTTAGGGTTAGGTTAAGGGTTCTGGTTAGGGTTAGGGTTAGAGTTAGGTTTAGGGTTGGATAAAGGTAAGGGTTAGGTTTAGGGTAAGGGTTAGGGTTAGGTTAAACGTTAGGGTTAGGGGTTAGGGTTAGGGTTAGGTTTAGTGTAAGGGTTTCGGTTATGGTAAGGGTTAGGGTTGGGGTTAGGGTTAGGGTAAGTGTTAGCGTTAGAGTTAGGGTTAGGGTTATGTTTAGGGTTAGGGTTAGGGTTAGGGTTATGTTTAGGGTTAGGGTTAGGGTAAGGGTATGTGTTAGGGTTAGGGTTAGGGTTAGCGTTAGAGTAAGCGTAAGGGTTAGGGTTAGGGTTAGGGTTAAGTTAAGGGTAAGGGTTAGGGTTAGGTTTAGGGTTAGGTTTAAGGTGAGGGTTAGGGATAGGTTTAGGGTAAGTGTAACGTTTAAGGTTAGGGTTAGGGTTAGGTTAAGGTTAGGGTTAGAGTTAGTGTTAGGGTTAGTTTAGGGGTAATGTAAGGGTAAGGGTTAGGGTTAGGGTTAGGGTTAGGTTAAGGGTTAGGATTAGGGTTAGAGTTAGGGTAGGGGTTAGGGTAAGCATAAGTGTTAGTGTTAGGGTTAGGTTTAGGATAAAGGTAAGTTTTAGGGTTTGGTTTAGGATTAGGGTTATTGGTTAGGGTTAGGGTTAGGGTTAGGGTGAGGGTTAGGTTTAGGGTTAGGTTTAGGGTAAGGGTAAGGGTTATGGTTAGGGTTAGGACAAGGGTTAGTGTTCGGTTTAAGGTTAGGATTAGGGTAAGGGAAAGAGTAGGGTTAGGGTTAGGATTAAGGTTAGGGTAAGGGTTAGGTTATGGTTAATGTTAGGGTTAGGGTTAGGGTTAGGGTTAGGGTAAGGATTAGGGTTAGGGTTAGGGTTAGAGTTAGGTTTAGGTTTAGGATTAGGGTTAGGGTTAAGGTAAGGGTTGGGGTTAGGGTTAGGTTTAGGGTAAGGGTTAGGGTTAGGGTTAGGGTAAGTGTAAGGGTTAGGGTTAGTATTAGGGTTAGGGTTAGGTTTAGGGTAAGGGTAAGGGTTAGGGTTAAGGTTAGGGTTAGGGTTAGGTTTAGGGTTAGGGTTAGGGTTAGTGTAAGGTTAAGGGTTAGGGATAGGATTAGGGTTAGGGTTAGTGTAAGAGTTATGGTTGGGTTAGGGTTAGGGTTAGGGTTAGGGTTAGGGTTAGGGTTAGGGTTAGGGTTAGGGTTAAAGTTAGGGTTAGGGTTAGGGTAAGGGTAAGTGTTATGGTTAGGGTTAGGGTTAATGTTAGGTTTATTTTTAGGGTTAGGGTAAGGGTAATGGTTAGGGTTAGGGTTAGGGTTAGTGATAGGTTTAGGGTTAGGTTTAGGGTAAGGTCAAGTGTTAGGTTAGGATTAGGGTTAAAGTTATGGTTAGGGTTAGGGTTAGTTTTAGGTTTAGGGTTAGGGTAAGGGTAAGGGTTAGCGTTAGGGTTTGGGTTAGGGTTAAGGTTAGGGTTTGGATTAGGGTTAGGTTTAGGGTAAGGGTTAGGGTTAGGGTTAGGGATAGGTTTGGGTTTAGGGTTACGGTTAGGGTTAGAGTTAGGGTTAGGGTAAGGGTTAGGGTTAGGGTTAGGTTTAGGGTAGGGGTTAGGGTAAGGGTAAGTGTTAGGGTTAGGGTTATGGTTAGGGTTAGGGTTCGGGTAAGGGTAAGGGTTAGGGTTAGGTTTAGTTTTAGGTTTAGTATTAGGGTTGAGTTTAGGGTAAGGGTTAGTGGTTAGGGTTAGGGTTAGGGTGAGGGTGAGGTTAGGTTTAGGGTTAGGGTTAGGGTAAGGGTAAGAGTTGGGGTTAGGGTTAGGTTTAGGGTAAGGGTATGTGTTAGGGTTAGGTTTAGGGATAGGGTTAGGGTTAGCGTTAGGGGAAGGGTATGGGTTAGGGTTAGAGTTAGGGTTAAGGTTAGGTTTAGGGTTATGGTTAGGGTAAGGTTTAGGATAAGAGTTAGGGTTAAGTTAAGGGTAAGGGGAAGGTTTAGGGTTAGCATTAGGGTTAGGGTAAGGGTAAAGTTTAGGGTTAGGGTTAGGGTTAGGGTTAGATTTAGGGTTAGGGTTAGGTTTAGGGTTAGGGTTAGGGTAAGGTTAAGGGTTATTGTTAGTGTTAGGGTTAGGGTTAAGGTAAGGGTAAAGGTTAGGGTTAGGGGTAGGGTTAGTGTAAGGGTTAGGGTTAGGTTTAGGTTAAGGGTCAGGTTTAGGGTTAGGGTTTGGGTAAGGGTAAGCTTAGGGTTAGGGTTACGGTTAGGGTTAAATTTAGGGTTATGTTTAGGGTTAGGGCTGGTTTAGTGTTAGGGTTAGGTTAAGGGTAAGGGTTAGGATTAGGGTTAGGGTTAGGGTTAGGGAAAGGTTAAGGATTAGGGTTAGAATTAGGGTAAGGATTAGGGTTAGGGTAATGGTAAGGGTTAGGGTTAGGGTTAGGGTTAGCATTAAGGTTAGGGTTAGGGTAAGGGTAAGTTTTAGGGTTAGGGTTAGGATAACGGTTACATTTAGGGGTTAAGTTTAGGGTTAGGTTTAGGGTTAGGGTTAGGGTAAGGATAAGAGTTAGGGTTAGCATTAGGTTTATGGTTAGGTTTAGACTAAGGGTAAGGGTTAGTGTTAGGGTTAGGGTTAGTGATAGTTTTAGGGTTAGGGTTAGGGTAAGGGTAAGTGTTATGGTTAGGGTTAGGGTTAGGGTTAGGTTTATGGTTAGGATTAGGGTAAGGGTAATGGTTAGGGTTAGGGTTAGGGTTAGTGATAGGTTTAGGGTTAGGTTTAGGGTAAGGTCAAGTGTTAGGTTAGGATTAGGGTTAAAGTTAGGGTTAGGGTTAGGGTTAGTTTTAGGTTTAGGGTTAGGGTAAGGGTAAGGATTAGGGTTAGGGTTTGGGTTAGGGTTAAGGTTAGGGTTCGGATTAGGGTTAGGGTTAGGGTAAGGGTTAGGGTTAGGGTTAGGGATAGGTTTGGGTTTAGGGTTACGGTTAGGGTTAGGGTTAGCGTTAGGGTAAGGGTTAGGGTTAGGGTTAGGTTTAGGGTAGGGGTTAGGGTAAGGGTAAGTGTTAGGGTTAGGGTTAGGGTTAGGGTAAGGGTAAGGGTTAGGGTTAGGTTTAGTTTTAGGGTTAGGATTAGGGTTGAGGTTAGGGTAAGGGTTAGTGTTTAGGGTTAGGGTTAGGGTAGGGGTTAGGGTAAGGGTAAGTGTTAAGTTTAGGGTTAGGGTAAGGGTTAGGGTTAGTGTGAGGGTTAGGGTTAGGTTAAGTTTAGGGTTAGGGATTAGGGTTGGGGTTAGGGTTAGAGTTAGGGTAAGGGTTAGGGTTAGGGTTACGGTTAGTGTAAGGGTTAGGGTTAGGGTTAGGGGTAGCGTAAGTGTTAGGGTTAGGGTTAGGCTTAGGTTTAGGGGTAGGGTTAGGGTAAGGGTTAGGTTTAGGTTTAGGGTTACGGTTAGGGTAAGGGTAAGTGTTAGGGTTAGGGCTACGGTTAGGTTAAGTGTTAGGTTAAGGGTTAGGGTCAGGGTGAGGTATAGGGTTGGCTTAAGTTTAGGGTTAGGGTTAGGGTAAGGTTAAGGGTTAGGGTTAGGTTTAGGGTAAGCGTTAGTGTTAGGGTCAGTGTTAGTGTTAGGGTTATGGTTAGGGTAAGGGTAAGGGTTAGGGTTAGGGTTAGGTTAGGGTTAGGTTTACGGTTGAGATTAGGGATAGAGTTAGAGTAAGGGTTAGGGTTAGGGTCAGGGTAAGGGTTAGGGTTAGGGTTAGGGTTAGAGTTAGGGTAAGGTTTAGAGTAAGGGTAAGGGTTAGGGTTAGGGTAAGGGTTAGGGTTAGGGTTAGGGTTAGGTTTAGGGTTGGGGTTAAGGTTAGGGTTAGGGTTAGGGTAAGGGTAAGTGTTAGGGTTAGGGTTAGGGTTAGGGTAAGCGTTAGGGTTAGGGTCAGGGTTAGTTTTAGGGTTAGGGTTAGGGTAAGGGTAAGGGTTAGGGTTAGGATTAGGTTAGGGTTAGGGTTAGGGTTAGGGTTGAGGTTAGGGTTAGAGTTAGAGGAAGGGTTAGGTTTAGGGTCAGGGTAAGGGTTCGGATTAGGGTTAGGGTTAGAGTTAGGGTAAGGTTTAGAGTAACGGTAAGGGTTAGGGTTAGGGTAAGGGTTAGGATTAGGGTTAGGTTTAGGGTTGGGGTTAAGGTTAGGGTTAGGTTTAGGGTTGGGGTTAAGGTTAGGGTTAGGGTTAGGGTAAGGGTAAGTGTTAGGGTTATGGTTAGGGTTAGCTTTAGATTTAGGGTTATTGTTAGGGTTAGGTTTAGGGTTAGGGTTGCGGTAAGGGCAACGGTTAGGTTTAGGGTTAAGGTTCGGGTTAGGGTTAGGGTTAGGGTTAGGTTTAGAGTTAGGGTTAGGGTAAGGGTAAGGGTAAGGGTTAGTGTTATGGTTAGGGATAGGGTTAAGAATAGGGTTAGGGTTATGGTTAGGTTTAGGGTAAGCGTTAGGGTTATCTTAGGGTAAGGGTTGGGGTTAGGGATAGGGTTAAGGTTAGAGTTAGGTTTAGGGTTAGGTTAAGGTTAAGGTTAAGGGTTAGGGTTAGTGTTAGGGTTAGGGTTAGGTTAAGGGTTCTGGTTAGGGTTAGGGTTAGAGTTAGGTTTAGGGTTGGATAAAGGTAAGGGTTAGGTTTAGGGTAAGGGTTAGGGTTAGGTTAAACGTTAGGGTTAGGGGTTAGGGTTAGGGTTAGGTTTAGTGTAAGGGTTTCGGTTATGGTAAGGGTTAGGGTTGGGGTTAGGGTTAGGGTAAGTGTTAGCGTTAGAGTTAGGGTTAGGGTTATGTTTAGGGTTAGGGTTAGGGTTAGGGTTATGTTTAGGGTTAGGGTTAGGGTAAGGGTATGTGTTAGGGTTAGGGTTAGGGTTAGCGTTAGAGTAAGCGTAAGGGTTAGGGTTAGGGTTAGGGTTAAGTTAAGGGTAAGGGTTAGGGTTAGGTTTAGGGTTAGGTTTAAGGTGAGGGTTAGGGATAGGTTTAGGGTAAGTGTAACGTTTAAGGTTAGGGTTAGGGTTAGGTTAAGGTTAGGGTTAGAGTTAGTGTTAGGGTTAGTTTAGGGGTAATGTAAGGGTAAGGGTTAGGGTTAGGGTTAGGGTTAGGTTAAGGGTTAGGATTAGGGTTAGAGTTAGGGTAGGGGTTAGGGTAAGCATAAGTGTTAGTGTTAGGGTTAGGTTTAGGATAAAGGTAAGTTTTAGGGTTTGGTTTAGGATTAGGGTTATTGGTTAGGGTTAGGGTTAGGGTTAGGGTGAGGGTTAGGTTTAGGGTTAGGTTTAGGGTAAGGGTAAGGGTTATGGTTAGGGTTAGGACAAGGGTTAGTGTTCGGTTTAAGGTTAGGATTAGGGTAAGGGAAAGAGTAGGGTTAGGGTTAGGATTAAGGTTAGGGTAAGGGTTAGGTTATGGTTAATGTTAGGGTTAGGGTTAGGGTTAGGGTTAGGGTAAGGATTAGGGTTAGGGTTAGGGTTAGAGTTAGGTTTAGGTTTAGGATTAGGGTTAGGGTTAAGGTGAGGGTTGGGGTTAGGGTTAGGTTTAGGGTAAGGGTTAGGGTTAGGGTTAGGGTAAGTGTAAGGGTTAGGGTTAGTATTAGGGTTAGGGTTAGGTTTAGGGTAAGGGTAAGGGTTAGGGTTAAGGTTAGGGTTAGGGTTAGGTTTAGGGTTAGGGTTAGGGTTAGTGTAAGGTTAAGGGTTAGGGATAGGATTAGGGTTAGGGTTAGTGTAAGAGTTATGGTTGGGTTACGGTTAGGGTTAAGGTTAGGGTTGGGGTTAGGGTAAGGGTAAGGGTTAGGGTTAGGTTTAGGATTAGTGTTGGGGTTAAGGTTAGGGTTAGGGTAAGGGTTAGGGTTAGGATTAGGGTTAGGTTTAAGTTTAGGTTTAGGGATATGGTAAGGGTTAGTGTTAGGGTAAGGGTATGTGTTAGGGTTAGGGTTAGGGTTAGGGTAAGGGTTAGGTTTAGCGTTAGTGTAAGCGTAAGGGTTAGGGTTAGGGTTATGGTAAGGGTAAGGGTTAGGGTTAAGGTTATGGTTAGGGTTAGGTTTAGGGTAAGGGTAAGTTTTAGATTTAGGGTTTGGGTTATGGTTAGGGTAAGGGTAAGGGGTAGGGTTAGGGTTAGGGTTAGTGTTATTTTTAGGGTTAGGGTAAGGGTAAGAGTAGGGTTAGGGTCAGGGTTAGGTTATGGTTTAGGGTTAGGCTTAGGTTTAGGATAGGAGTTAGGTTAGGGTAAGCGTTAGGGTTAGGGTTAGGGTTAGGATATGGGTAAGGGTTATGGTTAGGGTTAGTGTTAGGGTTAGGTTAAGTGTTAGGGTTAGGCTTACGGTAAGTGTGAGTGTTAGGATTAAGGTTAGGGTTAGGGTTAGGTTTAGTGTTAGGGTTAGGATTAGGGTAAGTGTAAGGGTTAGGGTTAGGATTATGGTTAAGGTTAGGGTAAGGGTTAGGTTTAGGGTTAGGGTTAAGGATAGGGTTAGGTTTAGGGTTAGGGTTAGGGTAAGGTTAAGGGTTAAGGTTAGGGTTAGGGTAGGGTTAGGGTTAGGTTTAGGGTAAGGGTTAGGGTTAGGTTTAGGTTAAGGGTAAAGTTTAGGGTTAGGGATATGGTTGGGGTTAGGGTTAGGCTTAAAGTAAAGGTATGTGTTAGGGTTAGGTTTAGGGTTAGGGTTACCGTTAGGGTTACTGTTAGGGGAAGGGGAATGGTTAGGGTTAGGTTAGGGTTAAGGTAAGGGTCAGGGTTAGGGTTAGGGTTAGGTTTAGGGTAAGGGTTAGGATTAGTTTAGGGTTAGGGGAAGTTTTAGGGTTAGGGTTAGCGTTAGGGTTAGGGTAAGGGTAAGGTTTAGGGTTAGGGTTAAGGTTAGGTTTAGGTTTAGGATTAGGGTTAGGTTTAGGGTTATGATTGGGGTAAGGGTAAGGGTTATGGTTAGGGTTAGGGTTAGGGTTAGGGTAAGGGTAAGGGATAGGGTTAGGGTTAGGGTTAGGGTTAAGGTTAGGGTTAGGGTTAGGGTAAGTTTAAGGGTTAGGTTTAGGGTTAGGGTTAGGCTAAGGGTAAGGGTTAGGGTTATGGTTATGGTTAGGGTAAGGTTAAGGGTTAGGGTTAGGTTTAGGGTTAGGAGAAGTTTTACTGTTATGGTTAGGGTTAGGGTAAGGGTAAGGTTTAGGGTTAGGGTTAGGGTTAGGGTTAGGTTTAGGGTTAGGGTTAGGTTTAGGCTTAGGGTTAGGGTAAGGGTAAGGTTAGGGTTAGGGTTAGGGTTAGGGTTAGGGTAATGGTAAGGGATAGGGTTAGGGTTAGGGTTAGGGTTAGGGTAAGGGTAAGGGTTAGGGTTAGGTTTAGGGTTAGGGTTAAGGTAAGGGTAAGGGTTAAGTTTAGGGTAGGGTTAGGTTTAGGGTTAGGGTTAGGGTAAGTTTTAGATTTAGGGTTTGGGTTAGGGTTAGGGTAAGGGTAAGGGGTAGGGTTAGGGTTAGGGTAGTGTTAGGTTTAGGGTTAGGGTAAGGGTAAGGTTAGGGTTAGGGTCAGGGTTAGGTTATGGTTTACGGTTAGGCTTAGGGTTAGGATAGGATTTAGGTTAGGGTAAGGGTTAGGGTTAGGGTTAGGGTTAGGATATGGGTAAGGGTTAGGGTTAGGGTTAGTGTTAGGGTTAGGTTAAGTGTTAGGGCTAGGCTTAGGGTAATGGTAAGGGTTAGGGTTAAGTTTAGGGTTAGGTTTAGGGTTAGGGTTAGGATTAGGGTAAGTGTAAGGGTTAGGGTTAGGATTAGGGTTAAGGTTAGGGTAAGGGTTAGGTTTAGGGTTAGGGTTAAGGATAGGGTTAGGTGTAGGGTTAGGGTTAGGGTAAGGGTAGGGTTAAGGTTAGGGTTAGGGTAGGGTTAGGGTTAGGTTTAGGGTAAGGGTTAGGGTTAGGTTTAGGTTAAGGGGAAAGTTTAGGGTTGGGGATAGGGTTGGGGTTAGGGTTAGGCTTAAAGTAACGGTATGTGTTAGGGTTAGGTTTAGGCTTAGGGTTACCGTTAGGGTTATCGTTAGGGGAAGGGGAATGGTTAGGGTTAGGGTTAGGGTTAAGGTAAGGGTCAGGGTTAGGGTTAGGGTTAGGTTTAGGGTAAGGGTTAGGATTAGGTTTAGTGTTAGGGGAAGTTTTAGGTTAGGGTTAGCGTTAGGGTTAGGGTAAGGGTAAGGTTTAGGGTTAGGGTTAGGGTTAGGGTTAGGGTTAGGTTTAGAATTAGGGTTAGGTTTAGGGTTATGATTAGGGTAAGGGTAAGGGTTATGGTTAGGGTTAGGGTTAGGGTTAGGGTAAGGGTAAGGGTTAGGGTTAGGGTTAGGGTTAGGGTTAAGGTTAGGGTTAGGGTTACGGTAAGTGTAAGGGTTAGAGTTAGGGTTAGGGTTAGGCTAAGGGTAAGGGTTAGGGTTATGGTTATGGTTAGGGTAAGGTTAAGGGTTAGGGTTAGGTTTAGGGTTAGGGGAAGTTTTACTATTATGGTTAGGGTTAGGGTAAGGGTAAGGGTTAGGGTTAGGTTTAGGGTTAGGGTTAGGTTTAGGGTTAGGGTTAGGGTAAGGGTAAGGTTAGGGTTAGGGTTAGGGTAAGGGTAAGGGATAGGGTTAGGGTTAGGGTTAGGGTTAGGGTAAGGGTAAGGGTTAGGGTTAGGTTTAGGGTTAGGTTTAAGGTAAGGGTAAGGGTTAAGTTTAGGGTTAGGGTTAGGTTTAGGGTTAGGGTTAGGGTAGGGGTTAGGGTAAGGGTAAGTGTTAGGTTTAGGGTTATGGTAAGGATAAGGGTTAGGGTTAGTGTGAGGGTTACGGTTTGGTTAAGGTTAAGGTTAGGGGTTAGGGTTGGGGTTAGGGTTAGAGTTAGGTTAAGGGTTAGGGTTAGGGTTACGGTTAGGGTAATGGTTAGGGTTAGGGTTAGGGCTAGGGTAAGTGTGATGGTTAGGGTTAGGGTAAGGTTTAGGGGTAGGGTTAGGGTAAGGCTTAGGGTTAGGGTTAGGGTTAGGGTAAGTGTTAGGGTTAGGGTCAGTGTTAGGGTTAGGGTTAGGTTTAGGGTTAGGGTTAGGGTTATGGTAAGGGTAAGGGTTAGGTTTAGGGTTAGGATTAGTGTTGGGGTTAAGGTTAGGGTTAGGGTAAGGGTTAGGGTTAGGATTAGGGTTAGGTTTAAGTTTAGGTTCAGGGTTATGGTAAGGGTTAGTGTTAGGGTAAGGGTATGTGTTAGGGTTAGGGTTAGGGTTAGGGTAAGGGTTAGGTTTAGCGTTAGGGTAAGCGTAAGGGTTAGGGTTAGGGTTATGGTAAGGGTAAGGGTTAAGGTTAGGGTTAGGTTTAGGTTTAGGGTAAGGGTAAGTTTTAGATTTAGGGTTTGGGTTAGGGTTAGGGTAAGGGTAAGGGGTAGGGTTAGGGTTAGGGTTAGGGTTAGGTTTAGAGTTAGGGTAAGGGTAAAGGTAGGGTTAGGGTCAGGGTTAGGTTATGGTTTAGGGTTAGGCTTAGGGTTAGGATAGGAGTTAGGTTAGGGTAAGTGTTAGGGTTAGGGTTAGGATATGGGTAAGGGTTAGGGTTAGGGTTAGTGTTAGGGTTAGGTTAAGTGTTAGGGTTAGGCTTACGGTAAGGGTAAGGGTTAGGGTTAAGGTTAGGGTAAGGTTTAGGGTTAGGGTTAGGATTAGGGTAAGTGTAAGGGTTAGGGTTAGGATTAGGGTTAAGGTTAGGTTAAGGGTTAGGTTTAGGGTTTGGGTTACGGTTAGGGTTAGGTTTAGGGTTAGGGTTAGGGTTAGTTTAAGGGTAAGGGTTAGGGATAGGATTAGGGTTAGGGTTAGTGTAAAGGTTATGGTTGGGTTAGGGTTAGGGTTAAGGTTAGGGTTAGGGTTAGGGTTAGGGTTAGGGTTTGGGTTAAGGTTAGGGTTAGGGTAAGGGTTAGGGTTAGGGTTAGTGTTAGGATTAGTGTTGGGGTTAAGGTTAGGGTTAGGGTAAGGGTTAGGGT
>JANJXV010001847.1:0-69601 GCA_024803745.1 Megascapheus bottae | reverse complement strand
ACACAGAAAACTCATTTGGAACATACTGCAGAAATCAAACTTTTCTACGAGGCTGGGAACTTAAACCATGTCTGTGTTCATGCTAGGATCATGTTTGCCACTTGAGCTGCAGCTCCATCTCCAGCTCTTTTGTTCCATCTAGCAATTTGCTCGAGTACTCTAGTGTGAACTAAGAGACCAGAACCAAATGAAAAGCAGTATTTTCATTTTACCACAGAAATGCAGTTGAATCTCTTCAGGAAATTAAATATGGACCGATTTAATCCAAGGTAGAAGAATTTTTCCCAGTAGCCTAACACGGGACCTAATGCTATCTTGTATGACTTTCAATACGATGTTGTTCAAGGGAACTCAACCTGAGGTCATAGCTAATACTCTGCTTCCCCTGTTCCTTCTATTCCCTCCTTACTTTCAGTAATCCTGGATGTCTTTACTGACTTACTCTCACCTTGGACCAATGGGTGGCAGGCCAGAAGCAGAGAACTCTTCACTGCTCACCAGGACAGTGAGAACTCCCTCTCCTTACTGGAGTCTCAGTCCTTCGCCCAATTTGCAAAATGATGGAATGGCACAGACAAAATTGCACTTCCCTGACCTTCCAAATGGTTCCCACTAACATGTTCCTTCATCTCCGTACAGCTTTCTACACAAGTCTGACTGTATTTGGGTGTCTGACCTCTTATGGTTGTCCTCTGTAGATCTCTGAGTGTTCTGCTCTTCATTACCAACATGAACAATTAAGTTATGCTCCGTCAAATACTCTGGAAATTCCCAAAACTACTTTTTCTCTCCAAACAGCTATAACTAGCTGAATACTAACTCTAAATACTCTTTATATGCTAGGGGTTATTTCCTGTGTTTTGCTAGAAATGAGGCCTCTCTCTCCAATGAAATGTGATAAACAAAGATTTATGCAAGGTGTAAAAGGAGTTTTTTTCACATGACCCTAAACCACTTTTTGCAGTGATTTTGTGGGTTTCCTTATGTTCCATATCCCTTGCTATGAAGAAAATGGAGCTGATCAACCATCTACATTTCTGCTTCCTCTCTCCCCTCCTTGCTAGCACTACTGTCCTCTGTCTGTCCAGCCTCTCTGATTCATAAAAGGATTTGTAGTTCATGAGTTATTCACCTTAATCTACAGAATATATGTGCAAACAAACACACAGACATGCTTTGGGTATTACCTTTCACATAAAATTCCAACCATCACTTGATGGTAAAAGACTTCTCATCCACTAAAAATATCACAAATGGTATGAGGGAGCTGTCTTCAGCTGTCTGTTTTCCCCAGAACATGTGAAATCCTAGGCAAGTCATTCTATTTTAGCCAGCCTCCTTCCCACAGCAATGAAATGAGACATATCAGGGATGATCATGGGCATGAAAAGATTCTCTGGTCTTTTCAGCATCATCTCTTGAGATAGACATCCAGCACATAATTAGGCAAATTTTTGTTTGGGGCTGAAAACACACCTTAACAGTAAGGCATTTCTGGAAAATACACATCAAATTTAAAAACCCCTAATGACCAACCTTTTCTCAGTCATTGAGACATAGAGAGAGACAGGGAGAGACACACAGAGACACAGACAATAGACAGAGAGAGAGAAACAGAGACAGTCAGTCAGACAGACAAGACAGAACCCCTGTAACTTGCTTTATCCTCTAGCTAGACAAAATGGAGTCACCAGAGAGAAATTTCTTAACCTGCTGAGTCTTACAGCATAACACTGAATTGGTTTTGGCCACTACAATAGACTAGGAACAAGAAGAATTCATGGTATTTCTTCTTGGAAATACCTAAGATTTTAGAAAGGTCTCTACTGATACTAGAGCCCAGGGATCTTAGAAAAATATCAAAGGCTCTGCAGTGTCATCAATACTTAAAATTAAATTCTCTAATCTCTATCACTTTCTTTTCTGTAACTATCCATTCAAGTGTGTCTGGACTTACCAACATGTAAATATGCATAGATACACATAGGTGAGAGTGTATGTATATTTACACCCTACCCTTCATTTTTGTTTCTTTCAGGAAGTTCAGTTGTAGTATCAGATGACAGTTCTTCATTTTGGGGCAAAATCTCTTACCTCTCATACATTTCCCACAGAGTTTCCTTCACTTCTTAGGTTTGACAGCAGACTATAGTATTCCTACCTATGTCTCACAGCTGGGATCTCATGCCTATACCATATTGCTCTGCTACTTCTTGTTTAACATGTTGACATCTGTGTGTGTATGCACACATTTCTTGCCTTCATTCTGACCTTAGGAGTACGCGTAGATATGTATATATGTAAATATCATCAGATCATTGAGAGCCTTCAAGGATATTAACTCACATTCCCATCCTAGATCACACATTATGTCCTACAGCCAATTTTCAGGATAGAAGTGTATTGGAATATATAGGCAGGCATGACACATAACTTTAGCATACATGTTCAGTCAAAGAACAATCTACTTTATACAAATGATCAATTTTCACTACTCATAGCAAATTGTTACCTCATAGGATACCATACATAATGATAGATAAAATCAGAAGATAGATGAAACTAGGTCATCATTTTGATTATAATAAAAATGATCTATTAACATTTACTATTGTATAACTATCCTTCACTTAACAATAGTTTGTTAATATTACCACAGACCCCACAAAAGCATTTATTTCAAGCTGAAATAAATATGTACTTTGATGATAATCAAGTATTTTAATCATATCTTTACTGACACTCACTAAGTCAACTTACTGCCAGTCATACAGGGTACAATTTTAGGCTAATACACAAAGAAGAAGAGAATCAATCCTTCTCTGGGTTGGCAGCCACCAAATAACAAAGAAGCAATGAAACAAGGATATATGACAGAAATAAATGAGAATGGGAGCAATATGTCTCTTCTGATCAATCAGAAACTTAGGGGAATATGCATTATTGTATCCAATGAAAGTGCCAATGGTAGAGTAAGTTTGAAAACCGCTGACCCAATGATATGCTGGCTGCTGAATACCCATTTTTAAGAGTGAGGATGGAAAGGAAGATTGTATGTCTAGAAAAAATCAAATGAAAGTAATAACAAGCAGTTCTTGATATGTAAAAAAAAAAAACCCAGACTACAGCAATCACTGGAAAAAGATGTCAAGAAGAGCAGGAAATTATGGCAAATACATCAAATAAACAACCAGGAATAGTTATTGTAAAGATAGAGGTATATAGTGCAGGAAAATGCTTTTCTATAAAAACAACATCATGAGACCTACAAGGAGACATATACTTGAAGAGTATATTACATGCATTCATATCCATTGCTAGAAAGGAAGGATCATTCAGACAAAAATGTCAATCACAAAACATCAAAGTTTACCACATTTCAAATTTGTCTAGAAGACACTTCAAAACATTTCATTTTCTAACTGAAGAATATACATTCTACCAGAAAATCACATGTTAAGCTAATAACCAGGTTAGAAGAAACTGAAACAAAAATTGGATATACCAATGTATCTTATTTTTACAAAGCAATAGAAATACAAAAAGAGAGAGGACAAAACAACGCATGAAAGTTAATTGATAGACACTTGAATGATCGGGGGACTGATAAACCAAGAAAGAAATGTAAAGTGTCTTGAAGCAAATGAAAACAAAGTGATGATATTGAAAAACATATTAACTTTAAGGTGACAGCTCAACATGATACTCAAGAAGTGTGAAGTAGAATAGTAGTCACAGGGTGGGGAGTTTTGGAGGCGGGTACAGAGTCAGTGGTGTATTAGCACAGAAGGAGTCACACCTAATGTTTTACAGAGCCCAGTAGGAGCTTGTTGGAAAGTTACTGAATGCTTCCCCTTTTTGTCACACTGGAGTGTGATGACAGGGCATTCTGTTTGCCTGCTAGGCAAACACTCGACCACCTGAGTAATGGCCTAAGTCATTTGGTGCTGTAGATGTCTTTCCAGGAAGGTCTTCCTTCTGTCTAGGTCTGGAAGTGGCCTCAGATCATCACCTGGTTATCTGTGCTCCTGGGAGAAGGGAATACAGCTGTGAGCTCCTAGGACAGGCTCATTGCTTGAGATAAGGGTCTCAATAACTTGTTTTCCATGCTGGCTTCTACATAGGATCACCTCCAATTTCCATATACCACACAGTCAGTGTGACAGGAAGACCCTTCCTGATGCATATTTCTTTCATTTTCCTAGCAGCACTGGTGATCCAACACAGAATCTTTCACTTTCTGAATTGCACTGCATCACACATGTCACCGCTCCTTTCATGCTGTTTGTATTTCTTCAAATACAAGGGCTCAGCTCCAGCCTTATGAATGTGGATACTTATGTGTCCCTGTGTCTGTACATACATTCATATAAAATATGTACATAAACTTCTACATATACATTTGTCTAGCACTCTATTATATGGCTTGGATTATAGCTTACCTTTCAGTCACACTGTCATCATCATGTGCTGAACAAAATTCAAATGCAGATGTGCTATAGGGACAAAAAATACATATAGTCAGATATCACATGAATAATTAAACTTCATATTCTGGGTCAAATTATTTTGCAAGTCACAAAACAGTGGACTATGCTTCTTCCCTATAACTGAGATATTCTTCACACACTTGATTTCAAATCAGCACAACATTACAGTTTAAGATTATCAAAGAAATATACTTGGTGATAAAATATTAACAATAAGCATTCTAAAGTAATTGTGTATCTAGCTCACTGGGTCAGAAAAGAAGACAGGTGCAAGGTCATCTCCAAAGGTAAAGAGAACACATTACTCATTGAGTCACCAAGACACTAGGCCACAACTTCCTAAGGAGAAGGCAGGGTAGTCATCTATCCATGATCTTCATCACATGTAATCAAAACCTCCAGTTTTCCCAAGTAACTGAAGACAGAGGAGAGAAAGTAACCATGGAGTCATTACTTGCTCTGAACGATACTGCTATATCCTCCATTCACATATTGGGATAATCTTCAGAGTATGTGGTGCCAAGATTGAACATTATTACCATATCAATCCAGTCACTTTGAGACTTGGCAACAACCTTTCCATATAAAGAAGAGAGAGTAGTTTGGGAAGGGACATATTTGGTCTGGGACAATTCCATACAACAAAGCCATATCCATACAACAAAACTTTTATGCTCATTGTTTGCAACTAAGAATAAACATGAAACACGTATAAATGTGAGGCGAGTTCCATCAACAGTGATGATGAGTGGGTACTTGTAGAACCAGCTTCACCTGCTGTTGAAGGTTCCTCTACGCCCTGCCAACTGCAGCCTGTTCCTGGCTCTTTCCAAATTCTTTGTTTCTTGCTCTTTCAGGATTCTTTTGTCCTTCACCCAATCTGAAAAATCTCATACCAAAGCATTTTGAATGAAATGTTCTTTTAGATTGTGTGGGTGTTTTTACAGTGTCTTAAACACAACAGGGACACGAAACATTGCTTTCCTTACATGTTTCTCTTTTATCCAGATAAGTTTCTGTTTTATCCAAAGAAACAAAGTTAGAAAGACTCCTGTACACACTGTATTCAGATCAGATAGAAACTAGGTTAATGGTGTTCTCTAGTGCAGGAAACCTCCATGAACATCACAATTCTCAGTCTGCACATTTGTCTACTTGGATAGGTATGTTCAGTATCCATACATGCTAAGAAACTCAATTGGAGGTGTCTTAGAGAAATTAAACTCTTCTACTTGCAAAAGGTAAGACTTTTCCCTAAAAGTTAAGAATACTATGACCCAATAAATCTACCTGATCTGATGGAGAATAACCTCTTCTGGTTTCAGTTCAACTAATTTCAATGGAAATCAAGACTTAGATATCATCTAAATATCAGCATTCTAGGTGTCCTCTATTCCCTGGTGACTTTCCTGCCTCTAAGATAGGGACAAGGAACAGAAGTCTAGAAGCAGGGCTACCATTGATTGTGGTTGCAGGCATCTATAGAAGGAAGGATATAATCTTCCTTTATGGCCATATAGACCGCTGGGATTACTTTTTTGTTTCAGAAAGGGATTCCCAGCTGCCTGGGCTCATGTGACTAGCTGACAGGCACTGTGGTGATCTAAGGATTTGAGATGCTAGTACTTGACTTCATAGCACCCCATGAGCCAGTGTATTTTGATCTACTCTATCATTTTCTAATAATTTTCAAACCAGATCATGATTACCTGCAGATATGGACAGGCAGTCCTGTGTAGTCAGAAGACACATTATTCTCCAAAATGATATATTACTAAAAAAATCAACTCACCAATTACTGTTGTCTTCATTAGAATGAAAAACAACCGTTGTCAAGTCGTTGTCTTCACTGTGGACATATTAAACATATACAAAAATCAGGTTGCACCATGTTGGAAAAAAATCACACATTTTTTTCTGACACTACTAGGTATAGAAATTATGACCTTGAGTATGCCACACAAGTATCTGCCAATGGAGCTGTATCTCTAGCTTTTCTGTCCCTAACATCCCTTATCTCTAGTACTCAGGTCTCAACTCAGAGCACTATCTGTGATACTCTCTGTTCATGGTATGGTGAATCTTTCTGCCTAGGCTTGCTTGATCAGTGATCTTTCCACTTGGGCTTTCACCAGAATGTACGATGGATGTGCATGCTTTTGGTTCCTATGTATAATTATATCTACACAGGTGGCAAAGATCAGAGGACAGCAATATGAAAACATCCAGGGTAGAAATTTATTTTTGTAATTGTCCATCTCCAAGGATCCAGTAAAATGTTGCACTGTATGTGTGGTTCCAGAAGCAGAGCCTCAGGTATAAGCAAGAAAGTAGACTATTCCTGAAGCCCTGACTAGAAGCCATAGTATCAGAGTACCCCCATCCCACATGCTCGTGGACCCAATCTGTCTCCAAACTCTTTTATTTGAAATGTGAATTTTTTCATGATCCCTGTATTCACATGTGAGCAGTAAGAAGTAAAATAAAATCATAATGCCATGGATTCATCTCTTTCACCAGTATAAATGCTGTCTATAATGTGAAAGGGTATCAATGTATGTGAATTAATGCACCTTCTATCTGGCAAATATCATGTAACCCTTTTACTAATTACAATAAAAAAATGCTGTCTATAAAGTGTTCATAGTGTCACCAACCTTAGAACCACAGTGTTTAAAATGTGGCATGAAGTGGACAATGAAAATATTATGCATAAATGAAGTTTTGGATCTAGAGAAAGAGCACACCCATCAGAGAACTGGGCATAACCAGCAAAAATATGGGAAAGAGTTGTACAAGAGGTTATTTACCCCTTTCACAATGAAACAAACTTGTAGTCTCTTTGGTATGACATTTTATTTCTTCACCTTGAAAAAATTCATTTGGTCAGAACAAATGCATGGAATTGTGTGTCACTGCTGTAACACCAAAGGAACAAATCTAATTCTAGTAGGATCTCATATATCAGCAAGGTGTGGATTGTCTAGGAATTTTGCTTCACTGCTTACTGAAATAGCAAAACACTTTTATGAGACTCGTTTCTCATTTATTCAACAACCATGGAAAAGGAGTAATATTACAGACAAAAGCTGCACTGAGAACATTTTGAACATAATTCCCAGAAACACTCTGCTTAACAACCATGTATATTTATATATCTTTATCTACATATAGATATCTGACCTTTTTGTCAATTCGTCTGTCCCAACTTCTGTTGGATCTTTTCCATCCGTGCTAGAGGATTAAATGATAGTCAAATGCCATGTGAACTCATAGTCTTAGTTTTTTATTCAAATTGGCTACAGTTTATCTAACACAAATAAATTCATAGGAGTAGAAATAATACATAACTTAGCAAAATGAACAAAGGTATTTCCATTTTTCCCTGGAAAGGAAAATTAATTTCTTGTGTAAAAGAAAACTTTTATGCATGATTAAAGTCTTTCTTTCCTAGTAAACTTAGCACACTGCTATTGATATTATGCAGTTTAATGCTAGTTGGAACTCACTTCAGAGGAACTCAATGCTTTAGAACTTCTAATTTTCTGCATTCTAAGTCTGCTCTACTCCCTCTGTCTTTTCATTTATTTGGTTGTTTTTTTTAACTGCCTCTCACAAATGGACAAGGAACGGTAGCCGAAGAAGAAGGATTCTCATCAGTTCTGATAGTGGGTATCAGAATTCTGGAGAATGAAAAAGATCTGTTGTTCGTTTCATTGAGAAACCACTAAGACCATTCTCACTGTTTCTAACTGGGATTCTTACCACTGTTGGCTCTGTGAAAGTTGCATGCAGGAACTGATATGTAAATAAGGATTTGGTTGCTAGGTTTCACTTCAAAGCAGACCATGATCAAGTGTGTGTTCATTTATGCTATCATTCTCTATTTCAATACACACAAGAATTACATGAGAACTCTCTGAGAAGCTGCCATATTGATTGGGCATTGTACTTACATTGAAATCAGTTTAACTTTCAGATGATAGACAACTCACCAAATGTCAATGTTCGAGTCACAAACCGCAGTGGCTGGAAACGTCGTGACATCACTAGTAATGAAATAAAATTAGAAACAGATAATTGAGTTGGACCATGTAGAGGAACTCAAACATGTTTTATACAAGCTGGATATCAAAATCATGGCCTTGCTCCTGCTAGGAAAATGTTCTGCCCCTTGAGCTACATCTACATCTCCAGCTCTTGTGTTCCCTCGAGTGATTTTCTCTGGTACTGCAGTGCAAAACTGAGAGGCATGTTATTAAATGTAAAGCAGTATTCCATTTTGCCATAGAAATGGAATTGTATCTCTTGGGGATATTAAATATGGACCTCAGAAAATTAAAGGTTTCATCCAAGATGGAAGAATTTTTCTCAGTACATCTACCACAATGCCTAATTCCATCTTGTGTAACTTTCAATGCAAGTCAAAGGAACTCAACCCTGAATTCCCTAATTTTCTGCTTCCTCCATTCCTTCAATAATCTGGGATATCTTTACTGATTTCAACTCTCAGATAGGAACAATGGACAGTAGGCCAGAAGCAGGACTTCCATCAATATAATGGTGGGCTTTTCAGTATCACCATTGTGGAGAATGCAGGGTCAATCCACACTCAATAAGAACTTTAATAGTAGGCTCTACACACCATTTCACCACAGGGTTAGTTCTGAGTAGGACTGTCACCTCCGTTGGCTAATAGAAAGCAACATACAAGCACTGACATTATGAAAAATTTGGTTGCTTCCTAGACTACAGAGCAGCCAATCCACCAGTGTTCTTTGACCAACTCAATCATCCTCTATTTGTGTCAATATTCAAAATGACTTCATAAAGATATTCCTAGGCTGTCTGTATAATCTGTATTGTCCTCAGACTCCAAAACGATTGTACACTGAGATGTCAAATCAACTCACCAAACATTTGCGCTCAGTTCAGATATGAGGACCTCTAATGTGTGGTGCTCACTATAACAAAATACAAAACATAGAGACAATTAAGTGGGACACTGGGAGAAGAAACAATGCATTTCCCTAAAAGGTTGGGGGTTTAAACTATGGTTTGTGCTAGATATGCATTTGAGTTGTGTATCTAACTGTTCTATAGCTTCAATCCCTGTCTCTGAAACTGCAGCTTAAAGTTTGGGCCCAGTGCTGAATGAAGCTTCTGAGGACAGAAGATTGCTTTTGTCTATGCTGACTCAATCATCCCTTGCTGGCTGTGCTCTCAGGATGATCTGGCATGGGTAGATGAACCACTGTCAGACCTCTGTGATCTACTGGATCATGTACTGAGAGAACTGAAGACAGATGACAAAAACAAAGTCACTAAGGAAAAGAATGTGTCTGAAAGGCTAATTCAGTTCAGCAGCAAAATGCTGATGAGGGAATCTACAGATCAAGAATGGAAGCAACAGGGCCGTGGGTTTGGCCTAGTGGTTAAAGTGCTTGCCTAGCATGCATGAAGACCCGGGTTCGATTCCTCGGTACCACATACATAGAAAAAAGCCGGAAGTGGTGCTGAGGCTCAAGTGGTAGAGCTCTAGCCTTGAGAAAGTCCAAGGACAGTGCTCAGGCCCTGAGCCGAAGCTCAGGACTGGCAAAAAAAAAAAAAAGAATGGAAGCAACACCCGTGGCACAAGAACAAAAGGAGCACAAGGCCAAATACCACAGCAACTGCACAGGAACACACACACACACACACACACACACACACACACACACACACACACACAATTGGTAATTTCCTTGATGAAGAATGTGATCTTGTGAGAAAACCCAGCAACTCTCCATTTCAAAAATTACAATCATGTCTTGATGCCAAGACTTTAAGGCTTTACCCAAATAAATGACGTCTGTGCACTATTCATGGAGTCAGAAACCTTCGATTCACATTTATGAAAAAGTTGCATTAACTGTACAGAAGAACATGGCATCTGCCAAATAGGATAGAAATCTAAAGGAGGAGTGGATGGACCAAACAATTGTCCAAGCCAAAAGGGAGACTTTGTGGAGACATTCTCTTCTACTGTCTCAAACAAGAGACAAATGTTCACAGCCACTTTCAGACCTATAATCCCCAGTCGTGGGAGGTAAATTGTTAGTGCACAAGTTCTTCCTTTGTGATCCTTTGTTATTGCCATCCTAGAAAATGTGTACAAACCCTTCAATCTGTGTCTCATGCCCAGGTGGTCTGATCAGAGTTTTCTAAGAGTTCCCTTCACTGCTCACAAGGACCGGGAGAATTCACTTTCTCCTGGAGTCTGAGTCCTTCACCCAACTTTCAGAAGGATGGAATGGCACAGACAAAATCGCACTGCCGTGACACTCCAATAGTTCTCCACATTCTATGTGCTCAGTCTCTGAACATCTTTGTACACATGTATATCCATATTCTGGTATCTGTTATTTTATGCTGACCTCTCTAGATATACGTGTGATCTGCTTTGAATCATTAAATTATACACAGTAAAACACTGTGGAAATTCCTAAAACTATTTTTCACCCAAATTTGGTACAATTCATCAAAAACAATCACAAAATATACTATTTTTGGAAGGGGGAATTTCCTAGAAATGAGGTTCTTGGTCCAAAGAAATGTTGACCTCTGATAAAGGAATCTTGTATAAAAGAATGACAAAGAATTCTTTCCTTGTGGACATATATTGTGGATTTGTGTCTTTCCTTATTTTCCATTTCACTTGCTATGCAGGAAATCAAGCTGATATACCATCTACACTGCTGCTTCCATGACTCCCTCAGTTCCCACTTGCTGGTGCTACTGTTGGCTGTCTTTCTAGCCTCCTTGATTGATAGAAAGATCTGTAGGCTCCCATCCAATGTGATAGTATGCCTTTCAAGGTAACAGAGGAGTGGAGTATGAAGAAGTGATTCAGGTTCCATTAGTGTTTTTTTTATGTGAAATCTGTTTCCAATACATTCAATTGGTGTGAGTTTTATACATGAACTGTGACCATCTTCATTTCCCTTTATAGATCCTACTACTTGACTTTCAAAGAAAACAGGAACAATTGTCTTTTGACCTTTTCTATTCTTATTTATGTCAAAACTTAAAACAAGGATGTACTGATACTGATCGACTGTCATATACATTGTCTACGGTTACAACACTTTACATTGTTTATCACTCAGTTGACAAGTACATGGACTCACCATATGTTGAGGGCCGGCCAGGACTGGGATACATTTCCCCTCTGGGTGTCAGATTCCACACTGTGAAGAAATTAAAGACATACACAAAAATTGAGCCAGAACATTACAGAAAAATATCTACATTGCTGGGTATTGAAACCATGCCAAGCATGGGATCTGATATTAGAGCTCCACCTCCACCTCTGCTATCCCTGCCAGGCCTCCTTGAAGTATTGAGGTTTGACTTCAGAATCTTGGGTTAGATGAAGCTGCATAGGAGTGATTCGAGTTTTGGCAATGCTGCCTCATCATGTGAACCTCTGTTTTCTCTTAGAATGGCAGGGAATGGACTGGTGAACCACTGAATAACATTTCGTGGAAGATCTGATGATAGCAAGTGGAAGGCACTCAGAGTAGAAATGGCTTTGAATGGCTATTTCCAATCCTGCACCAAAACATTGGACTACAAATGTGGAGTTTGAGTGATAATGCATTATATTAGAGCACAAGAGCAGAGGGGCATGTCATAATACCAGTGCATAATCATATGAATACACATAAACACACATATCACACACACACACACACAAACACACACACATACAAACACATAGGTTACACAGTCCATAATTTCTTTGGTTGAGTATGTGATTTCTTTGGAACACCCAGTCACTCTTCACTTCAGCAATTAAAATCATGTCTTGATCCCAAGACTTTAATGATTCGCCCAAGATAAATGATGCTATACAATACACATCAACTCATAAACCCTGGATTCATATTTGTTAAAAATTGGCATTGGGATGGGAATTTGGCCTAGTGGTGGAGTGCTAGCCTAGCACATGAAGATCTGGCTTCAATTCCTCAGTACCACACACATAGAAAAAAAAAGCCAGAAATGGTGCTGAGGCTCAAGTGGTAGAGCTCTAGACTTGAGAAAATCCAAGGACAGGATTCAGGCCCTGACCTCAAGCCCAGGACTGGCCAAAAAAATGTTAGTATTTACTGTACAGAAAGAATGGCATGTGCCAAGTAGGTCAGAAAACTAGAGGATGAATCCATGGGCAAGAAAACTATCACAACAAAATGGGACTTTGTGCTTCAATTATTTTCTTCATCCTTGAGTCAGAGCCAAGTGTTCATGGGCCCTTGGAGAACTGAATCCCCTCAGTGCTCTCAAATACATTGTTAGTGCAGAAGCTACTTCATTGTGATTTGTCACTGAGCTCTAGAAAACATACACAATCCCTTGGAATAAAGTCTCATGGAGGTGATCTGATTATAGATTTTTCTAAGAGTTCTCTTTATGGCTCACTAGAACAACAGGAACTCCATTCTCCTCACTCATCTTAGTCATTCACCCAACTCGTGAAAGGATGGAATGGCACAGATAAAAGTGCACTACTGTGACATTCAAAATACTGCCCACAAACTTGATGCATACTCTCTGTACAACTTTATACACATACCTATCTATATTCCAGTATCTGACCCTCATGGCTGACTTCTCTAGACATACATTTCCTTCCCCTTATTATCACTACTTTATCTTTAAATTATACGCAGTCAAATACTATGTTAATTCTCACACCTACTTTTTTCCCAAAGTATCTATAATTCATCAAAAACTATCTATATATTGTATATGCAAGAGAGTACTTCCTGAATTTTCCTGGAAAATGATGCTTCGTACTATAATAAATGTTCACCTCTGCCAAACAAAGTTTTTATTCAACATTGGCCAAGAGATCTTGCCTTATGAATGTACACAGTGTTGACTGTGGCTTTGTGGCTTCCCTTATTTTCCATTTCACTTGCTATGTAGGAAATCAAGATGACATATCCTCTACATTTCTGCTTCCGTAGCTCCTCTGTTCCCTACTTGGTTGCAGTATTAGTGGCTGTCTGTCCTACCTCTCTGATTGATAAAAGGATCTGCAGGACTTCTATCTGATGTGATGCTGAGTCTTTCAAGGTAACATAAGTGTGGGGTATAAAGAACTGATTCAGGCTCCTTTAGCTACTTTGTATGTGAAATCTGATTCCATTCCATTCAATTAGTGTGAGTTTCATATATTCACTGTGACCATCTTCATTTATCTGCATAGATCCTGGAACTTGACTTCCAAAGAGAACAGGAACAGTTGTTTATTGGTGTGTTCCATTGTGGCCTGTTTATTTTCAAAACTGAAAACAAGGTTGTACTAACACTGTGTGCCTGCCATGGGTATTGTCTATGGTTACAACACTGCATATTGGTTAGCATTGTGATGAGAAGTACACGGGGGACTCACCAGATGTTCAGGGCCGGCCAGGACTGGGACAACTTTCCCCTCTGGGTGTAAGTGTCCACACTGTGAAGAAATTAAACACATACGCAAAAATTGAGTCTAAAAAGTAAACTATCATTTTCTATCTACAATGCTGGGTATTGAAACCATGGACTTCCCCATGCCAAGCATGGGATCTGCTACAGGAGCTACGCCTCCACCTCTGCTATCCCTACCAGGCCTCTGTGCAGTACTGAGATTTGACTACAGAAGCCTGTACTAGATGAAGCAGCATGGGATGAGACTAGCATTTGGCAACGCAGTCTCATCACATGAACCCCTGTTGTGCCCTCAGCATGGCCAGGAATGGATTGGTGAACCACTGCTCAACTCAATAATGACATTTACTGAGAGGACTGATGATAATAAATGGAAGGAAATCAGATAGAAATGGCTTTGAAAGGACATTTCCAATTCAAAATATTGGCAACAAAATATTGGACTGGAAAGGAAGAGTTGAAAAGAAAATATCAGACTTAAGCACAAGAGCAGAAGGGCAGATGTCATAATACCAGAGTACCAGCACACAAACACACATATAAACACACACACACACACACACACACACACACACACACACACACATATACTCTCTCCCTAATTTCTTTGAGAATATGATTTATTTGGAACACCCAGTCACTGTTCATTTTCACAATTAAAATCATTCTTGATGCCTAGACTTCAATGCTTTACCCAAGGTTATTGATATCTACACACTATTCATTGAGTCATAAATCTTGGATTTAGATTTTGAAAAAGTATTCACTGTACCAAAAGAATGTGTTATTTGTACACAATGGAATTCTATGCTGCTGTCAGAAAGAATGACATTGCCCATTTGTTCGGAAATGGGAAGACTTAGAAAAAAATCATATCAACTAAAGTAAGCCAGACTCAAAGGAACTTAGGCTCAGTGGTTTCCCTCATTTGTCATAATCAGTGGAAACCTTGGGCTGTCCTAGCAGAGATTTGCAATAGGGCAAAAACCTTGATACAAAAGGCCATAGAGTAGGACGCTAAATCAAAGGATTTCTAGGATGTAGAAACATAAGCCATATAATGAATGATTGCTGTTCTTAAGGTACTATGTTATCTCTCATCTCTTTTGCTGTCCCTTGGTTATCTCATATTGTTACAGTATCTCACTTTGTTACCTGATATATCGGATATATTTCTTTTTGGTTATTTGAAATTGGATAGGGAAGGGGGGGAAACTAGATGAGGGGTGGGGGTGGGGGGAGGGAAATGGGGACCAAGACATGTGAAAGGTTATCAATGTATGTGAAGTGATGCACCATCTATCTGGCAAATATCATATAACCCTTCTATTAAGTACAATAAAAATATATGAAAAAATAAGAATGGCATGTGCCAAGCAGGGCAGCAATCTAGAGGAGGAATCATGGGCCTGACAATTGTCCACAACCAGGAAAACAGGGAAAAGGGATCTACAAGGAACTTCCTTTTCCTCAGCCCTGTGTAGGTGCCAAGTAGCTGTGGGCCCTTTGATTTGAGCCCTATATCCCCCAGTGTTGTGATGTAAATTGTTACTGCGGAAGCTACTTTTTCTGTGATCATTTGTCATTGCAGTCTACAAAATGTGTACAGTCTCTCAGAATAGGGTCTTATAAACAAGCTATCCTATCAGAGTTTTCTAAGATTTCTCTTTACTGTTCACTGAAACATCAAGAACCCCATCTCCTCACTGGTGTCTCAATCATTCACCCAACTTTAAAAGGACAGTATGGCATAGATAGAGCTGCACAGCTGTGACATTCAAAATAGTTTCCATAATGCAGGGATCAAGTGACTAAAATCCTAGCTACTCAGGAGGTTGAAATCTGAGGATCATATTTCAAAGCCAGCCTTGCCACTGTAATTTCCAATGAGACTGGAATCTCCAGTTAGCCACCAGAAACCCAGAAGTAGTGCTATGGCTCAAGTGGTATAGCCCCTGCCTTGTGCTGAAGAGCTCAGGGACAATAGCACACAGGCCCAGAGTTCAAGTCCCCATCCTACAAAATAAAATCAAAGAAAATAATCGGTCCTACATACTTATTTAGTCTCTGTATATCTTCATACATATGCCTATCTATGTTCATTATTTGACCTATCATAGCTGACCTCTCTAGATAGAGATGGGATCTGCTTTGAATCATTAAATTAAGCACAGTCAAATACTATGTACAATCCTATATATACTTTTTTAATTTTTGCTAATTCTGGAGCCTGAACTCAGGGCCTGGGCACTGACCTTGAGCTTTCTCAAGACTAGCGCTATATCACTTGAAACACAGCACCATTTCCAACTTTTCCTGTGTATGTGTTACCAAGAAATAGAACCGAGGGCTTCCTGCATGCTAAGCAAGCACTCTACCACTAGGCCATACACCTGGCCCTTCCTATATGTACTTTTTCACACAAATTAGCTGCAATTCACTGAAGACTAACTATAAATATGATATATATATATATATTCAAGAGGGTATTTCTTGTGTTTTCCTAAAAAAGAGACTTTGGGATCTAACTAAATGTTCATCTCTAGAAAACAAAGCTTTTAGACAAGACTGATGAAGAATTCTTTCCTTGTGAACCTACACCAATGTTTTCTGTGGTTTTGTTGTTTCCTAGATTTTCTTTCCCTTGCTATGTAGAAGCTGAATCTGATATATCACCCAAATTCTGCTTCCAGGTCTCCTTTTATCCCTTTTGCTCGTTATGTAGAAACTCCAGCTGATATGGCTTTTAAATTTTGTATCCTTGTTCACTGTTTTCCACTTCATGCATTATAATAAAAATTCCAGCTGATATATCATCAAAATGTTTGATTCTGTTTCCCCTTTACTCCTTGCTTCCACCAATACTAGCTTTCTTTCCTGCCTGTCTTATGGAGAAAAAGATCTGCACAGCGGAAGCAAGATTCCTATCCATCATGATGGTGGTATTTCAGGTGAAATAGTCCTGGCTTTTGACACATTGATCCTGATTCCTTTAGCTACTTCATATCTGAATTCCTCCTCACTTCAAAATAGTCATTGTGACTTGAGTGCCTGACCTGTGATACTCTTTTAGCTCCTCATAGTTAACTTTAGAACAGCCTATGAGAAAGTTTCTTTTGACCTCTTTCCTTTGGTATTTATTTTCAAAACAGATAATAGTTACATGATATGGTTGGGCAGTAATATCAACTTTGTCTTGGTACCATATTTCAAAATGATTTTACTTTCAGATGACAGGTAAATCCACTCACCAATTGCTCATGCTGGATCAACAGCTTCTGCCAGAGCCCAGTTTACATGGACTCAGGCATGCCTATCACAGCATCTCAACTGCAGTATTTTAAACAGAAGGAAGCCTGGTGGTGCTGGCATACGCTGGTAGCTGGTAGTTCTCCTCTGTAGGAGATAGAGCTGAGGCTCAGGGTTGAAGCCAGCCGCAGCCAACAGTCCCTGAGACTCTCATCTGCAATTCACAAACAGAAATGGAGATGTGGCACAAAGTATCTGAAAACTAGCTCCAAGCACAAGAGCTCAGGGACAGTGCTAATGTCCTGAATTTTAAGTACCAAGACCACAAAAAGAAAAAGAGAAAGAAAGAAAGAAAAAGAAATGTGTTTAATTTGTGAATGTGTGACATATCATTTCCATAGAGTTGACATTTATTAACAAAGAAAGTATAGGTATATTCTCAATCTCATCAGCCCAGCTTGGGACTTTTACTCATGGTTTAAAGCATCTTTGAATCCCATGACTTACATATTATATTTGTTGAGGGTCAACACTGCTACAGTGTAATCCGGATATATCTCAGTATAGTATCACTAGGTAACAAACCATTCACCTAAGAGAAGGAAAACACAGAAGAATTTCACACTGATTGTGTTGAAAATATACTTAATATACCAAACATTATGGAAAGTCATGCACACAGAACTGTTTTAGGTGGTGTTGAGCCTTTTAAAATCTATAGCCTATGAAACCTTGAAAGCCATAATTCTTCAGAGTTGACCAATCCTGGGAAAAGTACATTCTGCAATTACTTTTCAAAGTTCTGTTACAGAACAAGAGAAGAAAAATTTTTGAATCAACAAACTTTCACTGATATACAAGGCACCTTTACAGATAATGCATTGCTTCACAGGACATAGAGATGTAAATAAATCCATTATTAAGAGAGTTTATATCACAGTTATTATGGATTTTCTACTTGGAAACATTTTATAATAGAAATAAAAAGGATGAGAAATATTGTACATTCTATAATATTTCACAGAGTGGGTACATGTTAAGATAATACAATGTCAATGGGAAATAAAAAGATATTATAACCCTAGCTACTAAGGTGTTCTGAGGATCTCAATTCAAATAAACCTAAAAAAACAGCCAGGAGACTCCACTTATCTAAAAGGAAAAAAAGCTGCACTTGAGAAAGGGTATCAATGTATGTGAAGTAATGCACCTTCCATCTGGCGAATGTAATGTAACCCTTCTATTAATTACAATAAAAAATATATGAAAAAATATATATCTGAAAAAAAGCTGAAATTGGACCTGTAGCAGATGTCATAATTCACTAATCCTGGGTGCAAAAAAAGTTGTGAAAGCTTTTAAGACCCTTAATTAAAACCCCAGTGTTACCACACATTCACAACATCTGTACACACACACAAACACACCCACATACTCAAAATTGTCCAATAATAATAATAATATGATATTTACACTGAGGCATCCAGATACATGTAATACATTCCTACACTCTTCAAAAGAAAAAGTAACATGAAAATAAAATTCTTCTTGTAAAAATATATAAATAAATACATTTAGGTAAAATACTGGTTCTGACTTTTAGATCTGGAGCAGACACTTGTAAAGCACATTGTATCCAGCCATACCATTTCATACAGAAAGGAAACAGAATTCCCAATGCTTGCAGTCCCTAGTCCTTAGTCCCTAGCCATGGGAGCCAGAAGAGGTTAAGGCAGAGAAAAAAGACTTGTAGCCAGCCCTGCTTCTGCTGTGGAGCTGTGACAGAACTGTGAAGAGCTTCAGATACCCTAAAATAATTAGGCAAAAGGACTCAAACTGTCTCCAGCCTTTCAGTTTGTAAACAGCTAGACACAGAGGAGGATCAAACTCTGTCACAAATTTAAATCATAGCTGATTTTCCTGCTACCTTTCAGGCTAAGAACTTTCTTTTCTTTTTCTTTTCATTCCTTTTGGTTCATCACTTCCCCTAAACCCAGTTTGTTAAGATAAATCTTTAGAGGAAATGAGCTTTAGGTGATTGACTAATCAGAAATCCCAGCTATTCAGGAGCTGAGATCTGAAGACAAGAAGTTCAAAGTGTCAAAAAGCTTCGTGGAACTCTAATCTCCACTAACCAGCAAAACTTGTACATGGAGTTGTAGCTCAAGTGGCAGAGTGGTAGGAGTTGGAGAAAAAAAAGCTAAGGAACAGTGTCCAGGCCCCAGTTTCAAGTCCCCATACAGACACACACACACACACACACACACACACACACACACACACACACACACTTTATTCAGGTAGCTACAAGGCAAAGCCTTCATATGTAAGAACCAGAGAGATCCCCAGTCAGCTCTCACTCCTCCAAGTCCCCTCCAATCAGCCCCTTCTCCTCCTCACATTATCCAACAAGCCCTCCCTCAAAAAACTCATTCTTTTTACTTTAATCCCTATGGAAAGGATGGGAAGAAAGTCCAATGTCATAGAGAGCAAACCCTATGATAGACAGACTGCCCTTGCTCAGACCCTTACCTTGTAGAGCAAACTCTACTCATATAGTTGCTCCTATGGCAACCCCAAACAGAATGTACTGGTCATCTTTACATCACTGCAGAATGAGGAATGGAATGTTTGAGAATTAAAGGCATACCAGTTCTCCTTAAAGACAGTGGACTGAAATTGGAAAGGACATAAGACCAAAGTCGAACACTACAGTAAAATAGTTTCAACACATAGAATACCTCACCTTTTCTTTTGCCTCTATATTTAATGTGGAGAATTTTTCCGTTAACCCAAACTTGAAAAATGATTTCTGAAATAAAAGTCTGGGAGATTGGCCTAGTGGTAGAGCATTTGCCTAGCATGCATGAAGACTTGGATTTGATTATTTGGTTCATACCTAGAAAAAATCCAGAATTGGGCTGTTACAAAACCATTTATTAGCTCAAAATTCAGCCAAAAATTAGATATGTTTTTAATTTGGCAAAACTAGTGGAGCTTGTTCCCATGGAATATGCTGGCATACCAGAATGCATAAAACAAGTTGATCAAGAACTAAATGGAAAACAAGATGACCTGAAGAGTGAACAGTAAGTTTGGCCTCTCGTCCAGACAGAAGTGAAGAATGTGCTGATGAAGCAGTGCCCTTTTTACTTTTATTTTTATGTAAAATGTTACAAAATTGACTTTTCTTAATGGACTTCTGTATTAGGAACTGTTCACTGCTGTATTGGTTTGCAGATATTTACCAAAATGCTTCCATATCACTTAGTTGAACTAAGTACTTTGAGCTAGTCACATAAGGTGTGCTATAAAATTTTTGTGGAATTCTGTTTGGCAATACTGTAAATTACATTATGTTTCCAAGTCATAGAACACCATTACATTGTTGTTTGGGATGACACATTTAATAGAAACATGAAAAAATTGTTCTGCATTGAAATAAATTTTATTTTTGCCTCCAAACCCAGATTAATTACATAGAATAATCCTATTACAAGTAGCATACTATATGTCATATACTAGACATAGATTTACTTAGTAAACTTAATATCCAATCTATTTGAAGGCCATACTTCAGAGCTCTTCATATAAGCTCTTTTTTCAAGAGTGGCCTAGATTAGTAAAATTAAACCAGAAGTGAGCTAAGCTTTTAAGATTCATTCTCTCTCCTGTACTGAACACATTATATCTATGGTTCTTTGTTTTTTAGAAATTTTTTGTATAAACTTTCTTTTACAAAGGAATTCTTTTTTAAAAAAATTTATTCCTGCTAAGTCAAATCCAGTTATAAGAGATATTGAAGCATTCCAGGGGTTCCCCAGGAGCCTCTTATCTTTGATCCAAGATGTCCATCCTGTATTAATGTCACTACAGTGAGTTAAGCCAAAGACTTTTACTTAGGCATTCCTTCTGAGTTCAACACATCAGAATTATGAATAAAAATCATGTTGGGTTTCATTGTAATTGCATACGGTATATGGAGGACATCTCAAACTGTCACTCATCTATATGTCTTCATCATCTTAAAATGGACTGAACTTTTGGGAGGTGGTTTTCTACTACATTTAGGACTTGGCTCTTCAAAGAGTTTCAAAAATACAAAAAATAATTTCAAAAAAATAAAAAGAAAAAGCCAGGAGTGGTACTGTGGTTTAAGTGGTAGAGCTCTAGCCTTTAGAAAGTCCAAAGACAGTGCTCAAGCCCTGAGGTCAATCCCAGGACTGGCAAAAAAAGAGATTTCTGAAATAAAAAGCTTTACTAAACTCTTACAAACTCTAATTAAAAATAAGTGTTAATACTAGTTCCAATTCCCTACTGAGAATAGGTAAAAGGAAAATTGCCCACCTAGTGAAGAGAACCAGGGTATTTCATTAATACAAAGAATATCTTGAAAGAATACTAAAATATTATACTGCATCACATGAAAAGGAAAGCACAACACAAAGGGAGGAAAGTCTTGAACTGATAGAAATTTGCTCTTCCTTGATTGGTTCTTAAGGAGAAGTACAAAGTTCTTGGTGACTAACCTTAAGAATACAGGGACTCAGTTGAAGCATTGTCCCCTTTTCTCTAGTTTAATGTTGTTGATGTACTCTGTTTTTCTCTTTCCTCCTCCATCCTACAGTAGGTAACAAGTTGAGAAGTCTCAGAATCCTCTTATCACCTATTATGTATTCTGATAAATATATTACATTGATCTGTGTCTTCCACTGTTGGTTGGATAGAATGACTAGAAGGCTGGATATTTTCTGACCCATATTCAATTGGGGTCCACTAGGCAAGAGCGATAGTGAGGACTTGGGGAGGAATAGTTGAATCGCTCACGCTCTCATTTCAGAGAATTGAGAATTTATATGGCTGGGTATGGTGGCTGTAGCTTGCCATCTTATCTATTGAGAAGCAGAGACTGGAGACTGTGGTTCAAGGTCAGCCAAGGAATACTAGTTCTTGAAAGCACATCTGAACTAACTGTTATTATCCTAGCTCCAAGGGAGACACAATGGCTGGGATCCGTGTTGCACGCCTATCCTACCCAGCAAGGTGACTGCAAAAAGCTCATCTGGACCAGACACAAAGCAAGAGCTGCCTCCCTCAAAAAGAAATGAAAAGAAATAAATCACTGCAAATTAACATTTTTAACACTATACATCATAGTTATGGTTGAATACAGTAACAGAGGAAAATTAAATGAAATAAAGCTAAAATGCCCTGGATATGACTCCTTGGAGATTTCTATGAAAAAAAATTACCACAAAGGGGGACTCAGTAACCCAACAAATGGGCAAACACACGGAAGAGACATATCTTGAAAGAATACAATCAGGAAGAAGTCTTCAAAAATTCCTTGCCCTTAGAGAAATACAAACCAAACGTGAGAACTTCTTCAACATCAGTCAGAATTGGCAATCACTCACAACACAAACAACAACAAATGGTAAGGAAACAGAAATCAGTACAAGCACTATGGAAACTGATACGGAGGTTCCTCAAAAACCTAAAAATACATTTACCAACCAATACAGTGATAACATTTTGGGTCATGTATCTGAAAGAATGTAAATCAGGATATGATAGAAGCACAAGCAAACACACAATCTTTGTAGCACTGTTTAAAATAGCCAACATATGGAAACAGTTGACCCAAAACTGTCAAATGAATTGATAAATGGGGTATAGCTACATAATATGTATTATTCATCCATAAAGATGAAGTTATATTGTTTTCAGGCCAGGTTCACAAGGGAAAAATCACATGTTTCCTCTCATATATGCAAAAACATATGTAAAAGGATACATGGGATCATACACAAAAATACAGGAGTATCTTCATTATTATGGGAATGTTTTATTAGATTAGAAGGAAATGAGGAAAAGAGAATGATAGATGTTGAAAACTACTGCAATAGAATGTATCTGTGAATGGAGACAGTATTCAGACGCTGCTGAATAATACCAGATATAGGGAGAGTAAGAAAACGTGGGTCCATCTAATTCAAGAATACTAGGTGTAGGTTTGAAACACACTGGTGAAGGATGTAGGTTCTACAAATAGATTTAGCTTGGGACCCTGCCATATTGCTATTGGGGATATATCTCAAGGAATCTAATGAATATACAGGAAAACCCATGCATACCATGTTTATTTCAGTTCGATTACCACAAGCATACGATGGATTCAGCTAAAGTGCCTAGGAACTAAAGATTAAATAAAGAATTGTAGTACATATATATGATGGAATATGACTCCGTTATTTTTTCTCTCATATATTTTATTGTAATTAATATAAAAGTTACATTATATTCACCAGATAGAAGGTACATTACTTCATATATATTCATACACTTTTTCATGTCATGGTCCCCATTCCACTCCCCCTTCCCACCGCACAACTTGATTTCCCCTCTTCCCTCTCCTATTTCAAATAAGCAATGAAGCATATATAAAATATATCAGATAACAAGGTGAAATATTGTAATAATATGAGATAACCAAGGGACAGTAAAAGAGATGAGAGATAACATGGTACGTTAAGGACAGCAATCACTCATTATATGGCTTTTGTTTCTTTATCCTGGACGTCCTTACATTTAGCGTCATACTATATGGCCTTATGAATCTAGATTTGGTTCTATTGTGAATCTCTGCTAGGAGAGCCCAAGGTTTCTATTGATTATGACAAATGAGGGAAATCATTGAGCCTGTGTTCCTTTGAGTCTGGCTTACTTCACTTAATATGGTTTCTTCCAAAGTTTTCCATTTCCTTACAAATGGGCGGTGTCATTCTTTCTGACTGCAGCATAGAATTCCATTGTGTACAAATACCACATCTTGTTGATCCACTCATCAACTGAGGGACATCTAGGTTGGTTCCATATCTTTGCTATGGTGAATAGTGCTGCAATGAACATTGTTGTGCTGGTGGATTTAGTATGTCCTTGTTTCTGCATGATTGGGTAAATGGCAAGTAGTGGAATTGCTGGGTCATAGGGGAGTTCTATATTTAGTCTTTTGAGGGACTGCCTTGCTTTCCATAGTGGTTGAACGAGTTTGTACTCCACCAATAGTGTAGTAATGATCCCTCCTTGTCCATATCCCCTCCAGCACCTGCTGGTAATAGATTTTTTGATCCTGGCCATTTTAACTGGAGTGAGGTGGAATCTTAGAGTTGTTTTGATCTGCATTTCTTTTATGACTAGAGATGTCGAGCATTTCTTCATGTGTCTATAGGCCATTCTTATTTCTTCTTCAGAGAAGTCTCTCTTTAAGTCTTTGGCCCATCTTTTAATGGGATGGTTTTTTCTTTGGAGATTACTTTTGGAGTGATTCAATTTTTTGAGCTGTTCATATATTTTAGATATGAGGCCTTTGTCTATTCTATGGTTAGTGAAGATCTTCTCCCACTCTGTAGGCTTTCTAGTTAATTTGCTAGCTATGTCCTTTGCCATACAGAAGTTCTGCAGTTTAATGCAGTCCCAATTATCCAGTGTTTCTTGGTCCTTATTAAGAAAGTTTCAACCTGTGCCAAGGAGACCTAGAGTATCTCCAATTCCTTCTTATAAAGTTTTCAGTGTATCAGCTTTTACTTCGAGGTCTTTGGTCCATTTGGAATTAATCCTAGTGCAAGGTGAAAAAGAAGGATCCAACTTTAGTTTTCTGCAGGTGCTGAATGAGTTCTGTCAGCAACATTTGTTGAAGAGGCTTTCTTTCTTCCATTTTATTTTTTTGGCTCCCTTATCAAAGATTAGGTGACCATAGGTCTGTGGGTTAATGTCTGGGTCCTCAGTTCCATGCCGTCTTCCGTAAATCCTCAGTTATTTTTTTTAAAAAAAATCCTAACATCCTGTGATTTACAGTAAAGTGGACAGTCCTGGAGATGATCATGTGATTGAGATGAACCAAGCTCAAAAAGAAAATATCACATTTTCAATTATTGCTGGAATCCAAACTTTAAAGGCATACCAGTACATGTATATTATATATATATATGTCTGTACACACACATATACACAGAAAAACCAACATGGAGGCTAAATATAATCAAACTATAGTAAATAAAAAGGCTGTTAATGAACAGAGGAATGGGAGATGGAAAGAGAAATAGGATGAGATTCTTCCTATTAAAATGCAGTGTATACACATGGCAAATATTATGGATATACTGCTTTATGTAGTAAATATACACTAAAAATTAAGCTCTTCAATTAATACCAGCCTTTATTAAAACAATACCTAGCAGGAACCCTAAATAATAACTAGAGGGGCGTACTCTATCAATCCTTCAAAAAATGGATAAAGACATTAAAACATGGAAAACTGAATTGTCGGAATTTATATTAATAGTACTTCATCATTATAATTAAGGGATAGTTACAGTAAAGCCTTAACATGTATCATTATTTCATGTTAATTATTTACTAATATCAGTTTTAAACCTTTCTGAAAGTAATCTTCACATCTCTGCAAAATTTCACCCAAACTTCACAGTGATTTTTTTCCTGAAATCATCATAGCAATAAATCATTAAATTCATAGGGAAACATAAAATATCCCAGGTAGTAAAAATAATCCTGGGTAAAAAGATCAAAACACTAAAGGTTTTATACTACCAGACTTTAAAAGATTGTAAAGCTACATGGATAAAAACAACATGGTCCTTAGAAAACTAAGAAAACAAAATAGAAGACTCAAAATTAAATGCACACAGCCATCCTCATACAATTATTGGAAAAAGGAATCAAAAGTATGGTTTAACAATTTTGAACAACTGCTTATCTACATGTAGAAGAGTGAACCTACAATCATAGTCTCTCTATACAGTTCAAAAATCAATTCAAAATGGATCAAAGCTATTTATATTAAGATTTGAAACTTTGACATCACTACAGAACAACACAGGGTGCAGTGAACAAGAGAGACAGGAAATTATCTCCTGGATAGGACTCAAGAAAATGAGAACAAGAATTAGTTGACAAATAGGATTCCAATCAATTAAAAAGTCTCTACACATCAAATGACACCATAAATTCATGCAACAATTTACACAATAGGAGAAAATCTTGGTCCTCTATAAAACACATAAGGGTTAATATGAAGAATACACAATTCTACAAACAAAAACCAATTAATAAATTAGCAAATGACTTCTTCAGGTTGCAGCAGTACAAACAGTTTCCACCTCATTTGCAAAGTGACCCTGAGACTGCAATCTCACCACAGTGAGAACAGCAATTATTATAAAAGCAAACAACAAATGCTGATGATGAGGTTGTGAGAGTAGACATGGGGAAAATATCCTTTATACAATACACTACAGTGGGTGGGCATGTAATTTCGTGTGTCCACTGTGGAAATCACATACTTATAGGATGCTATAAATATATACATACTTGTATGTAAATATATATATGACTATATATACACAAACTCACATATAAGTATGTATATATGTGTATGTATCAGTATATATGTGTGTATATACATAAATGTATTTATACATATATATTTATTTATTTATGTTGGCTAGTTCCATTAACCCTAGCTAATCAGTAGAGTGAAACCTGATAGATGACAGTTCCCCCCAGCCCTGGAGGAAAGACCATGGTACTTCATCTTCCAAAGTGACCAGCAACAAGCCACGCTGGAGTATGGTTTAAGTGGCTAAGTACCAGCAAGCAAGCCAAGAGAACAAACTCTAGGGCTTGACCTAAAATTCTCCTATTTAGGGGCACTTGGGATAGGCTAAAATAGAGCAACCTTATAATCCTGCTGTGTGACCTTTGCATATAGAGTCAAAGGATTGATTAGACATAAAACTCAGATGCTGCTATATGACCTTTGGACAAACATCTGGAGAAATGTAAGTTGTTAAAACAGTTAAACATTTATAATACCCATTTTTATTGTAGTGCTCTTCCCAACAGTTAAGCTGTGCCTCAGCCAAGGTAAGCAACAACCAATGAATGCGTAAAGAAAATGTAACATTCGCGCCCAAAGGATAGCCTAGGGGTAGTGTGCCTGCCTAGTATGCACGAAGCCCAGTGTTACATTCCTTGGTACTACCAACACAAAAGCCCGAAAAAGCCAGAAGTGGTAATACCCTAGCCCTGAGAAATCCCAAGGACAGTGCTCAGGCCTTGAGTTCAAGTGCTAGGATTGGCAAAAGGAAAAAATGTAATACTTACAAGCAATGGAGTTTGATTCACATGAAGAAGAGTCAAATATCATTGTCTCTAGGCAAATGAATGTCATCATGTTGACTGACATAAACCAAGCTCAAGATGTCAAATAGCACAGGTTTCCATTCATGTGGAAACTAGATCTAAAGTAATGATAATAAATAATAGTAAAAATGGGAGATGTGTAATAAAAAAACAAAACAAAGTGAAACAAAAACACAACAAAGGGAAACCTGCTGATTAAATAAGTGAGAGAGGGAGATGGAAACCAGGTATGAGGAAGATGATGTTTCATACAGACACTCACCTATATATGGAGAGAGTCTGCCGAAACCTATTAAATGCTGTATGGACAAATGGGTTAAAAAGGAATAGGACAGGAGAAACTCATTCAAAGTTCAATGTACATATGTATAGGAATATCATAATTAAACCCCATGGTACTGTTCATAAATGCTAATAAATAGTTTAATCATTACAAAATTATAATTATGCAAACAAAATTAGTAAATCTCATTACACTAAAATGCTGAAACCAATTTCAATACCAAGGAAAATTGAAACAGTTAAGTCAATATGATCTATCGACTTCAGAATTTGCCCTAGTTATAGAAAGTAATGTGTAGGAAGAGTAGACATAAACATGACTTCTTATTTTTATAAAGACTGTTCATGAGCTTAATATAATGTCTGTATAGCTGCAATATCACACAGCCATACAAATTAAAAATGCAACAAAATGGGAGGCAATTTGAGAACATCTCATAGAACCCAACAAACTAGCTTCACAAAAATTAGGTCTTCATTCACATGCGGAATCAAAAACTAAAAGGAGTATATATTCATGTTTAGGCCTATATGGATAAATATACAGCAGGAATTTGACTAAAGGACTACGTAAGTATAAATGGAGAAGGGTGGGTAAAATAAAAGTAGTGGGTAAATATTGAAATAGCTAGTTTGATTGCAAAAATTCTGACAGAGCAAGGAAACCTGTTGAAAAAATTGGGGGAAAGTAATAAAGGAAGATTGATTACAATATATTGTATACATGTACGAAAAAAAGGCAAACCAATTCTCCACCTTAAAATTAATATAAGCTAATACAAGACTATTTGTAACTTATGTGTCAATATGCACAGGAATGGTGAGAAAGGAATCTCTCAACATACTGAAAAAAGTTTTTCAGAATACTTCAGATTCTCTATGCAATACTATTGAGGGGAAATAGAACTGAATGAATTTTTCCTCACAATGAAAACATTTGAAATACAGCTGGCTGTACCCAAAAACACAGACAATACCGAAGGCTGACAAGAGACATGGGGAAGAATTGGGAACAAGACTACAAGGTGATGCAACTGCTTTGGAAAATGCATGTAATGAGGCAGATCTTCACAGTGACCATAGGACTCAATACTTCTAATGTAAGCTGTGTACATACCCAAGAGAAATGAAAGCACTTATCCACAAATGTTCACTGCTGTATCACTCAAACCACCTAAAAAGTAGTAACAACACAAATGAATGCTTGAAATATGCCATGTCTATGCGATGGGGTATTGACCATCCAAAAGAGTGCAGAATAGATATATAGATACATACTACAACCAGGAGGAGCTTCCAAAGCATACTAAGAAAAACAATCCATGAAAAGTCTGAAAAAGCAAATACACAGATACATTAGTAGTTGTTTATAGCTCTGATGGAGAGTCAGGAAAAGAACAGGAAATATGACTGCTATTAGGTATGGGGTTTCATTATGTGTGATATGGAGTGATAGTTTCCTCACTCTGACAATGTAAAGAAAGTACATTAACCTGTATATATAAACATAACTACATAGACATAAAAATCTATGATGGGCAATATACTCTATAGAATAATGTTTTATTACATAGATTAATAATATCTATGCCACACAAAGACTCAGCTTAATTTTATTTATGTTCTAAAATCTATGTGCCAGTGACTGTATATTGACATTCCCTTTGTTAAACATGATATTTGAAATAGGATGTAAAAATCAATGTTAAAAAAAAAGTGAAATGCAGGGTAAATGAATTAGCTTGCAGTGAACATGTAGAAAAATCTACATTCAGTGACGCTTCTAAGGGTGGTAACTAGTTCCCATCTGATGGTGCAAGTGATGCATGCTAGGCTCTCCATGAATGCACAGTTTACTAATACCTGAGGTTGTGAAGACTGAATGCTCTGCTTCAACACACAGACCACTCCTGGACAACTACGATGGCCTCCAGAAATCCTGTTCCTGTCCCTCATGCGTTCCCTCATCGTTGAACCTGGCCTCCATCACCTCTTCTTCTTGCTTAATTCAGGACTCAGTATTAGCAGCTGCATGGCCAGGGTCAAATCTTCTGGAAGCCAGTCCAGGCAGGCCACAGTCTGAATACAAATGCTACAGGGAGACAATCTGGCATACTTGCTCTTCATCTGGGGAAGAAGAGGGGATGGTCTCCATCCCTTCACTCACAGTCCTTCCTGCCCCTTCCCCATGTTTCCAGAACCCTGGGGCTCTTGGGGCTGCAGCAATTTAGGCCAGGCCATGGAATAACTTCGGCAGGTCCGCCAGGCAAATCCCCCAGTCTGGCACTGCCTAGATGCCTCTTCTCTCACTGCAGGCGGCCCACTGGGTCAGGCAGGCACCAACTCCTAGGCCTGGAGAACAGCAAGTCTGGGCCTTTGGCCCCACCACTCGGCCAGCCCGGCAGCCCCTGTAGGATGGAGGTTCCAGGAGCAGCGGTCACCTCTTCTGCAGCCTGGGCTCTCTGACAGCCCAAGTGGACCGGCGGGCCGGGCCCCCCACGCAGGCTGCTGCCGGGTGCTCGTGGGCTCCAGGCCGCTTCAAAACTGCCAGCAGGACAGGTGACCCGGGCTGCCGGGAAACCCGAGGGTGAAAAGGAGTCCTGCCACTCCTTCCCCAGGAAGGCCATGGGGACAGAACTTAGTCCCCTAGGTGCAGCTGGAGGAAATGGCCGTCAAGAGCCGGAAGTAAATGTTCCCAGTGTCCCAGCATCCAGCTGAGGCTGCATCGGTGACATCCTGGTTGAGGCTCCGCCCCTGCCCAAGTCCATGTCCAGTCCAGGTCCTGTCTTCAGGTAGACCCGCCCCAGAGCAAGTCCACGTCCAGTCCAGGTCCTGTCTTCAGGTAGACCCGCCCCAGAGCAAGTCCACGTCCAGTCCAGGTCCTGTCTTCAGGTAGACCCGCCCCAGAGCAAGTCCACGTCCAGTCCAGGTCCTGTCTTCAGGTAGACCCACCCCTGCCCAAGTCCACGTCCAGTCCAGGTCCTGTCTTCAGGTAGACCCGCCCCAGAGCAAGTCCACGTCCAGTCCAGGTCCTGTCTTCAGGTAGACCCGCCCCAGAGCAAGCTACGTCCAGTCCAGGTCCTGTCTTCAGGTAGACCCGCCCCAGAGCAAGCTACGTCCAGTCCAGGTCCTGTCTTCAGGTAGACCCGCCCCAGAGCAAGTCCACGTCCAGTCCAAGTCCTGTCTTCAGGTAGACCCGCCCCAGAGCAAGCTACGTCCAGTCCAGGTCCTGTCTTCAGGTAGACCCGCCCCAGAGCAAGTCCACGTCCAGTCCAGGTCCTGTCTTCAGGTAGACCCGCCCCAGAGCAAGTCCACGTCCAGTCCAGGTCCTGTCTTCAGGTAGACCCGCCCCTGCCCAAGTCCACGTCCAGTCCAGGTCCTGTCTTCAGGTAGACCCGCCCCAGAGCAAGTCCACGTCCAGTCCAGGTCCTGTCTTCAGGTAGACCCGCCCCAGAGCAAGTCCACGTCCAGTCCAGGTCCTGTCTTCAGGTAGACCCGCCCCCTGCCCAAGTCCACGTCCAGTCCAGGTCCTGTCTTCAGGTAGACCCGCCCCAGAGCAAGCTACGTCCAGTCCAGGTCCTGTCTTCAGGAAGACCCGCCCCCTGCCCAAGTCCACGTCCAGTCCAGGTCCTGTCTTCAGGTAGACCCGCCCCAGAGCAAGTCCACATCCAGTCCAGGTCCTGTCTTCACGTAGACCCGCCCCAGAGCAAGTCCACGTCCAGTCCAGGTCCTGTCTTCAGGTAGACCCGCCCCAGAGCAAGTCCATGTCCAGTCCATGTCCTGTCTTCAGGTAGACCCGCCCCCAGAGCAAGTCCACGTCCAGTCCAGGTCCTGTCTTCAGGTAGACCCACCCCTGCCCAAGTCCACGTCCAGTCCAGGTCCTGTCTTCAGGTAGACCCGCCCCAGAGCAAGTCCACGTCCAGTCCAGGTCCTGTCTTCAGGTAGACCCGCCCCAGAGCAAGTCCATGTCCAGTCCAGGTCCTGTCTTCAGGTAGACCCGCCCCTGCCCAAGTCCACGTCCAGTCCAGGTCCTGTCTTCAGGTAGACCCGCCCCAGAGCAAGTCCATGTCCAGTCCAGGTCCTGTCTTCAGGTAGACCCGCCCCCAGAGCAAGTCCACGTCCAGTCCAGGTCCTGTCTTCGGGTGGACCCTCCCCAAGGCCCCAGCAGAAGCCCACGCCTACTTATCGGTCCTGCCTTTCAGTGACCCCAGGAATGGCTGGCAGCTCCCTGAGGTGAATTTTGGGCACAGGTGATTTCCCTCACTGCATCGGGAATTTGCAGCCCTAGATGATCTTGGTTCCTCCCTGGGTGCTGAACAGCCCACCTGGGACACACAGCCAATGGTGGGAGTGGCCGGTTTCAAGGTGAAGCAGCAGCTGCTGCCTCCAGACATGTCTCCCTCAGGTGGTCTTGTGACCCATCTTCCTCTGCAGTTCAATACTTGAATATTAACAAGAATTCTCAGAAGACTTATTGTTTGTATAAAGAATCATCCAGTCTCAACTATCAAGTTATTCTCAGCAAATCTATCTCCTGGAGGGTAGGGTAACCAAACAAGTCTGGGAATACTTTCAAAGCACATTGTCATGACCTGTGAGAATTTAGGCAAAAAGGTTACTCCACCCTTGCATAAAGGCAGGCAGATTGTACTCTTCACCCTTTGTCCTCAATATAGGCCTTTCGAGTATAACTCTGTTAGACCCCAGACTCATATTGGTTTCCCACAATACCTAACATAGAAGTTATTAATATTCACTTATCCAGCAGGCATTCTAGTGATGGCAAGACAGTGAGAATTTAAAGACAAAGGTATAGAGCTCACAAGTGTGGCACAGGAAGTTTGACCTGTAGCATAGTAAAATCCAATTATTTGCTTAGAACTTAAGTGAAATCTACCATCACATCCAAAAGACTTACAGCAATAAATGTTATTTAAAAAATTAATGTGAAAGTGTGGTCAAGAAAATTACAATTTAGAGATTTTGTGTTTGCACCTAGGATTCTCCTGGTAGAGGATTACAATCGCACAAAACCTAGATACATAAGGCCATATAGGATGAGGCTAAATGAAAGGATCTCCAGAATATGGAAACAAGAGCTTTATCTTGTATGATTATTGTTCTTAATGTACTATGTTATTTCTCTTCTCTTTTGTTGCCCTTTGGTTAATCTCATATCATTACAATATCTGACTTTGTTGCCAGGCATAATGTACATACATTTATTTGTTTATTTGAAATAAGAAATGGAAGGGGATAAAACAAGATGATCGGGTGGGGAAGGGGAATGAGGACAAAAACATGAGGAGTATCAGTGTGTGAGAAGTAATGCGCCTACTATCTGGCAAATATAACTGTAAACCCACTATATATTACAATAACAAAACCACATAGAAAAATATTTTGTGTTTGAACAAAATTTTATTGACACAATTTTATTCATGAAACAGAGTTCATTTTTGAAGTTTACAGGTCCATAAAATTATTTGCTGACATTTAATTGTAAGCATATGAGCTCCAGCATGGAGGGTAAGCTTGAGATGGTGCAGGACAATCAGGTTTTGCGAGGTGAAATCACGCAGGTGGTGAGCATGGCCAGTGATGTGTCTAGATATCAGTGTTCATTTCCAAACCAGTTCAGATGCCGCTTCCACAGAAACTTAAAATATGCTAATTTCCATATCCTTATGGAGTCAAGTTACACAAAACATAACTTTTCTCATCGTACCTTTGTGCCTATTTTAGCACTATTCAAAAGAGTTGAAGCTGGACACCAGTGGCTCTCGCCTGCAATCTTCACTAGTCAGGAGACGAGATCTGAGGATCACAGTTCAAAGTAGCATAGGCAGGAAATACATGGCACAGTACTCTCCAATTGATCACCAGAAAAACGGAAGTGGCATTGAAGCTCAAAGTGTTAGAGCCCTAGCCTTGAGCTGAAGAGCTCAGGGAAAGAGCCCAGGCCCAGAGTTCTGGTCTCACAACAACAACAACAACAAAAATGTTGAAACACAGGAATCAAAACTATTGCCTACTCATCAATGAGTATATACAAAACTGCTATATGTGGACAAAATGAGGAATGAGTCTGCTCTAAAAATGGAGTGAAATCATTATGAGGACAATGGATAGGAGAACTCATCATGCTAAGTCAAATACATCACACTGAGAGCCAAATGTCACATCTTCTCTCCATTTTGTAAATCTAGACTTTAAAGATGAATAATAGGAATGTACAAGAGGACCTTTTGCGGTAAGGGCAGCAGTGGGGAGTGAGGACATGACAAGAGAAGGTATGGGACATGTATAAAATGCTCTTCAGTATACTATCTGATAAACATTAATAAAGTCAGAGCAACTGTTGAAATTATCCCATGAATGGAGAACACAAGTATGGAGGATACTGGAAGCCCCACTGTGAACAAAAAAGACATAACAATAACAAACAAACAAAAACAGCTGGCCAGGCACCATGGCTCCTGCCTGTAATCTTAGCTACTCAGGAAGTTGAGATCTGAGGATCACGGTTCAAATCCAGCTCAGGTTCTAAAGTCAATGAGACTCTTATCTCAAATTAACGACTACAAAATCGGAAGTGGCACTGGGGCTCCAGGGTAGGGCAAGAGCTTTAGCTTTGAGCTGAAAGGGCTCAGGGACAACACCCAGTCCCATGACCAAAAAAAAAAAAAAAAAAACCTGTAGCAATTCAGAATGAGACCTAGAGGTTTTAAAAAATGCCAAGATCTCCAATTCTTTTATGAACACTGAATGGTAGCAATCTTAACTGAATACATACAAGGCAGTCAAACAAGTCAGGATGTCAAAAACTGAAGAATAATCATTCAAATACCGCAAGCCAGTGGAAAACATTGATGCAACTGACCCTGCTCAGGTACTGGTCCAGGCTCTCAACTGAAGTGTATGCATTTGAGGAAGAAGTCGCATGGTTTTCTCCAGGAGAGAAACTTCCCTTCAATTCTGCAACATGTGGAAGTTTTTCTGTAGACTAGCCCTCGCTGCTAGGCCTTGTGACAGGAATATGGGCAAGAGACTGAGTGTGTGCAATCACCAAGGAAATTCCTTCAATGGCCTCCTTCATGCTGTCCACAGTCCTGTGAGGTTTGCCAAGGAGAAATACCAGCATTTCATTAGTCAATAAAGAACTCCTAAGGAACTTGCATTTCTGAGAACCAGAACAAAAGAATAAATGAAAAATGCCTTTGCATCCATAGTGTTAGTAATATTGGAAATATGTCATAACATGGCTGAGTGCTGAGGAGCTGTGAATGAAGATTCTTTCTATGAGTATTTTTGAGATATTGATCAACTCATGTTTTAATTTTATAATCCTTTACATAAAAATATTTGTTGAAAGTAATTAAATAGGAACATATAAAATTATTTATATACAGAATATTTTTTCTGGCAGCATCAACAAATAGCATATTCAAAATGTTTTGCTTTACAATGAGATCTCAGTATATTCTCCTTTTAGGAAGTCATTAAAATTGTGATTTAAGAAATATGCCTTTAATCATTACATGTATCAGTGGTAAACTAACTTGTCCCAAACTGTCAAACACTACATATAGATAGGCATTTACCTCAAAATGACAAAATTCTCCTTCCTGTTCTTCACACTGTAACTGTGATAACATATTCTTTGCTTTTTTTTTTTTGCTCCTTGTCTTGGCATCTCCACATATTTCCCAAGCATATTCTCATATGTATTTTACATATGAATGAAGTGCATTCTGGCTGAAATAACCAACCTGAAAGAAAACAAGGGAAAAAGCTATGTCAGGTTGGGTTATTTTTTTATTATAAAGGAACACATATTTTCTCATCCACTCTCTGTCCAAGTGCATAAAGAGGTTCTACTTCATGAAACAACTACATGAAGATCTGCAGGTAGATGAGTTACATCCTTGTTCTGGGTTAGCTTAGAGACTAGGGCAATGGAAAGGCAGAAAAAATGGCCACTATCGATTCACTAGATGCTGGAATAAAATGCATTTTCTCCTAGGAATTGACCTTCTTTAGGCACAGGAGTACTTTCCAGAAGAAAATAGCTACATTGATAGCTAAACACTAAAAAGGAAGCAAGAAGAGAGACTATGAACTGGCATTTATCCAGTCTACAATATTTACTGATGCTTCACGGCAGTCTGTTTCTACCTAAGGTGGAGTAAGCTGCACTGAGCTCTGTTTCTGTATGAAGCCAATCCAAAAATATTCAAGCAAACCACATTAAAGCACTTTGAAGACAACCTATTTGAGAGAATGAAGTCAGTGAATGCACAGACCAAGGCAAAGAAAGAAGGGAGCTAGGTGGTGCATACTCCAAGTTCCCAAGATGCAATGGTGAGTAAAACAGGCTGATGGAAGCGAGGAGGATGAGTGTCACGTGACAGCGCACTGGAGAGTTCAGAGTGGTATGAGGGAAATCCAGGAGAGCTACACAGGACCCCCTTGCATATGTAACGGAGCAGTGGATCACGTGTGTTCAGAAAGGAGCCTGACATTGAGGAATAAAACACATGAAGAGATGACAGGAAACTACCTATTGTTCACACACTGCCAGGAAGTGATGTCTTTACAGAACAGAGGACATCAGAGATGCCTTGCTACAGCAGGGCAAAATTAACACTCCATAAATCCTGCCCTGAAATATCCAAAAATTTATAAAACCAAGAGAGGAAGAACCAACTTTCTTGTAAGTGATCTAATTATTGCCAAAAATAGGGCTCAAGAAATCTAATTGCTCATTACAGATATAAAAGATTGAAATCATACAGAAGGTTGATGAGCACAGCGAATGTTAACCCATGTGTTAAACATCAGTGTTTTATCTGAGTAGTCCTAATTATAAGTCATTTGTTTTCCTCTGACATTTCTTACAAGTGAATAAAAGAAAGAAACCCCATGCCAATAGATATGCATGCCAGTAGTTCATCTCTTATAATCCTATTTACTCAAGAGGCTTAGAGGATCTTGGTTCATAGCTACCAGGGGTAGGTAAATATAGAAGATCTTTACCTTCAGTTAGTCATCAAAAAACTAGACAGTAGAGGATCAAGTGGTACAGAGCCAGCCATAAGTAAACAACCAAGCAAGGTTTTGAGGATTGGATTTCAAGCCTTACTACACACACACACACACACACACACACACACACACACACACACACACACAGTGATCAAATTAGTGCCAGAAAGTATCCTCTCTAAGAAGGAATCTAGTAGACTGAAGAGACCCCTCTCTAGATTTCCCCCTAATTTCCTGAGTAAGCTGTGGACTGTAAATTCCTGACAGAAGAACAAAAGCAAGAAACCAGGTGGATATGTTACAATTTTATTGGCCTCTTGAATATGGCCAGCTTGTGCCTTATGGTCAAATTACTAAAAAAAACCCTGCTAACTGAAGGGTCAGGGCTCTCAATTCTAACCTGCTGTGTGGCTGATGATTAGGAGCCCAGGCTCAAGCTTGCAATAAAAGACTCTCAGGTGTTTACATCAGCTCCTAGCTACTCAGGAGGCTGAAATGGGAGGATCAAGGTTCAAAGCCAGCCCCAGCACAAAAGGACTTGAGACACTTTATCTTCAATTAATCTCTAGAAAGCAGGAAGTGGGGCTTGGCTCAAGAGTAGGGAAGCTGAAGAACTCAAGGACAACACCTAGGGTAGGGTGGTAAACTTGAGCTGAAGAGCTCAGGGACAGTGCCCAGGCCAAGTTCAAGACCCATGACCCACCCCCAAAAACTTACAAGATGTGGTTTAACAGATGCCAGAGGAAATATTTTAAAAGTAGTTTTCACAGGTATTAAAACTCCATCTTGCACACTGAAGTCATCATACAGAGAAAATCAGAGCTTTTATATTTGTGTTTATTCTTTATTTAACTTAAACTAATATAGTTGAGTATCAAATACATATTTTAAGTACTAATATCTTCACTGGGCTAGAAATAAAATATGAAAACACTTTCTAGAAGAAAAATTGCTTATGTCTCAAAAGATGATATTGATATGATCAGAGGGATCCTAATACTGAATTAAGCAAAAGAAAAAGTATCATCAGCTGGGCTCTAGTGGCTCACAACTGTAATCTTAACTACTCAGTAGGCCGAGGTCTCAGAATCCCTGCTTGAAATCAGCTTAGGAATCAAAGTCTATGGGACTTATCTCCAACAAACCTCCAAAAAACTAGAAGTGGAGCTGTGGCTCAAATGGGAGAGTGCTAACCAGGAGCAAAAACATGTAGGTGCCCAGCTCTGAGTTAAAGCCATAGGATCATCACCAACAAGCAACACCAACAAGAAGAAAAACAAGTATTTTCCTAGATACAAAAGGACCCAAGAGGGTATCAATCTATTTATTAAGGAAAAGCTTTCTCTGGCAAGAAAGCAGTAAATCATGTGAGAGAGTTCAATGGAAATTTTCTTCTGTACATTAGCTTTATTTTTTTTCTTTTAATTTTTTATTGTAATTAATAAAAGGGTTACATGATATTTGCCAGATAGAAGGTGCATTAATTCACATACATTGATACCCTTTCACATGTCTTGGTACCCATTTCCCTCCCCCCACACCCCGCACCCGTCTTGGTTTTCCCCCCTTCCCTATCAAATTTCAAATAACCAAATACAAATAAATTCAATATATCAGATAACAAAGTGAGATACTGTAACAATATGAGATACCCAAGAGACAGCAAAGGAGACGAGAGACAACATAGTACATTAAGGACAACAATCATTCGTTATATGGCTTTTGTTTCAATATCCTGGAGGTCCTTTCAATTAACTTCATACTATATGGCCTTATGTATCAAGATTTTGCTCTATTGCAGATCTCTGCTAGTAGAGCCCAGGGTTTCTACTAATTATGACAAATGAGGGAAACCATTGAGCCTAAGTTCCTTTGAGTCTGGCTTACTTCACTTAATATGATTTTTTCTAAGTCTTTCCATTTCCTAACAAATGGGGCGATGTCATTCTTTCTGACAGCAGCATAGAATTCCATTGTGTACAAATATTACATCTTGTTGATCCACTGAGGGACATCTAGGTTGGTTCCATATCTTTGGTATGGTGAATAGTGCTGCAATGAACATTGTTGTGCTAGTGGATTTAGTATGCCTTTGTTTCTGGATGGTTGCATAAATGCCAAGTAGTGGAATTGCTGGGTCATAGGGGAGTTCTATGTTTAGCCTTTTGAGGCACTGCCACACTGCTTTCCATAGTGGTTGAACGAGTTTGCACTCCCACCAACAGTGTAGTAGTGATCCCTCCTGGCCACATCCCCTCCAGCATCTGTTATTATTCGTTTTCCTGATCCTGGCCATTCTAACTGGAGTGAGGTGGAATCTTAGAGTTGTTTTGATTTGCATTTCTTTTATGACCAGAGATGTTGAGCATTTCTTCATGTGTCTATAGGCCATTTTTGTTTCTTGTTCAGAGAAGACTCTCTTTAAGTCTTTGGCCCATTTTTTAATGGGATGGTTGTTACTTTGGAGATTACTTTTGGAGTGATTCAATTTTTTGAGTTGTTGATATATTTTAGATTGTACATTAGCTTTAAATAATATGTTTGAGCAAGGAGTTTGACCTATTGGTAAAAGTGCTTGCCTATCCCATATCACGTATCATGTTTCATTCCTCGGTATCACATACATAGAAAAAGGTGGAAGTGGTGCTGTTGCTCAAGGGCTAGAACACTATCCTTGAGAACATAAGGACAGTATTCAGGCCCTGAGTTCAAGTCGTAAGCCTGGCAAAAAACAAAAAGGAAGAAAAGATAAAGAAAGAAAGAAAGAAAGAAAGAAAGAAAGAAAGAAAGAAAGAAAGAAAGAAAGGAACTACAGCCAAGCACAGTGTCTCATGCCTGTAATCTTAGCTATTCAGGAGTCTGAGATCTGAGAATCTCTATTCAAAGTCAGATCAGGCACTAAAGACCCTGAAGACTGTGAGACTCTTATCTCCAATTAACCACTAGGAAATGGGAAATGGCACTATGGCCAAGGGGTAGGGCGGTAGCCTTAAACTGAAATGCTAAGGGACAGCACCCAAGCCCAGAATCCAAGCCCAACAGCCAAAAACAGAAGAAAATACCATTTACAGATTTCCTCTGTGAATAAAAAAAGTATAATAAGCTTTTTAAAAAAGGCAAAAGGACAGTTGCTTGCTTTCTCCCTTTATCTTTCTTTCTTTGGATTTCAGATTTAGCTGGTTTCAGCCTTTAAACTGAGGGCCTCTCTTACCCTTTCTCGCCTTTCTATACCACACTTGGCCTTTACCTCATGAGGTACACTGTCTGCCTCCTTTTTTTTTACTACTTATTGTGGATAGGGAGTCTCCCAGACTTTTGTGATGGGTTGGCTTTGAACTTGGACCTACCAATTCCCGCCTCTTGATTAACAAAAGTATAAGCTGTATATGGTAAGAAGAGTTACTTCTTTTTTTTTGCTAGTCCTGGGGCATGAACTCAGGGCCTGAGCACTGTCTTTAGGCTTTTCCCTCAAGGTTAGTTCTCTACCACTTGAGGCAAAACACCACTTCGGTGTATGTGGCACCAAGGAGTCAAATCCTGGTCTTCATGCATGCTAGGCAAGCACTCTACCACTAGGCCAAACTCCTAGCCCAAGAAGAGCTACTTCTTAAATGTGAGAAATCTCCTTGTCCTCCTGCTGTCATTCCTTTTCTGTTCATTATAACAATGTAGATGCCAGGATAATGGGTATCTTTCTGGCTGACACCTGCTCAACCCCTGACTGTCAGGATAAAATGATGAACCTAGGCATGCTCTGCTCTGTCTCCCTGGATGATGATCCTCCTAGAGATTCACTCGTCTGTCAGCTTTCTTTCCATGGAGGATCAATGTCATATTAGGGAACCTGTTGTCTGAGTAGGGAATTTTCTTCCTTCTGGCTTCCATCTCAGGAACAAAGGAAATGTAAATCCTTCTCAACATCTTCACTGGAAGGGGTTCTAGAGATAAAAATTCTTTGCTGACAGATTCCTTCTCTGTCATGTCAATACAATGCAAACATGCATGGCTTGTTTCCTGATGGTGTCTCCATAGCTAAATATTCAGAAAGGGAAACTGATTCAGTTTTGAATACACAACACAATTTTAACATGGCATGAAGCCATGATTTCTAAGTTTCTATTGGATATATGGATTAATGGTTTTCTTCCACTTGGTTATAGTCTATACAGGGTCTTTCATCTGTGTATACTCACAGCAGAAAGTCCAGTGTGAATCTATGCTAAGCTATATTTATATCAGTCTAAAAAATGTGGTTGTATTTTCTGATCCAATTCATTAAAATGAAATATTCTGGGTTTTTTGTAATATCCAGCACCCTTCCCAATCATCTCCTTCAGACACATGTCAGACTCTTCTCTCCCTCAATCCACACATTGAAGGTATGTATACCACATGATATATTTCTGTTCCAGTCTTTGGCATTAATGATTTTAACATGAAATTATGAATTGGGAGCCATTAAGAATTATTTCCCTTTGATAAGAAGCTAAGGGTTAATGGCAAAATAGGATTCTCAATTCTGACTAATTAGTCAGTCTTTGATTTGGATTTAAATTTTTATCACATGAGGCAAATTTATTATCAGAAGCACAAATTAATCACACATTTTGAGCATAACTCTAAAGATCATACTTAATATGATGCTGATATTTCTTAAGTGTTTTAGTAAGTACTCATACTTGCAAAAATAATTATAGCAGTTGCTGATTTGACCTATTAATTGTTCAGGGTAGTCTGGGAAGTAAGTTCCTTTGGCTATATTATTGAAAATACAAAACCCACTTATACGAGAAGATAGAATATAAATAATGAACATGCCAAAGGCTGGATATGATTCCTCACAACTGTCTTGCTCTTCTGATGCAATATACTGAGTCACATCCTGTAAAGTCAGATAAATCATAGTATTTACAGCAAAAGAAACACTGATCCTTAAGAAATAACAAAAGTATATTTCCTCAAATGTTCAATGTAATTCTTATTGGAATACTTTTATTTTTCCTTCAGGTATTACTTCAATGACCTAGATCTTCATCATTTAAATATATACTGAGTATCATGTAAGATGAACACACAGAAACATTTTGGTTATTAATTTGACACAAGTAAGCTAGCAGAATAAAAAGAAACAGTAGGGCCAGAATTGGGAGCAGTAGTATTCTAATGGTCTAGTGCTCACATAGCATGTATGAAGCCCTAGGTTCAATTCCCCAGTATCCCATACACCGAAAAAAAGCTGGAAATGGTGATGTGGCTCAGGTGATATAGTGCTAGCCTTGAGAAAGCCCAAGAACAATGCCCAAGCTGTGAGTTCTAGCCCCAGGACTGGCAAAAGACAGAGACAGAGACAGAGAGACAAAGAGAGAGAAAGACAGAGAGACAGAGAGAGAGAGGCACAAAATACCAAAATGAGGGCTGGGAGTATAGCCTCATGGTAGAGTGCTTGCCTAGCATGCAATAAGCCCTGGGTTCAATTTCTTGGTACCATGTACATAGAAAAAGCCAGAAGTGGTGCTGTGGCGCAAGTGGTATAACATTAGCCTTGAGAAAGTTCAAGACAGTGCCCAGGCTCTGAGTTCAAGCACTAGGACTGCCATTAAAAAAAATACCAAAATGAGGGGCCAGGAGTTTGGTCTGGTGGTAGAGTGCTTGCCTAGCATGCATGAAGACCCAGGTTCAATTCCTAGTTACCACATAACAGTGCTCAGGCCCTGAGTCCACACCCTGGAATGGCAAAAAAAATAAAACACCAAAATGAGCAAATTTAAGGTGCACGTTATTGTGTACTTCACACGAATAACCTATAAACACCTTGTTCCAATTTCTTTCACCTCAACAATAGGTATTTTCCCAAAGTATTTCTTCTATTACTTTGGCAAGTCTTTTCCTCATTAAAGAGTTAGTCTACCATTTGTAACCTTCATTAAGGATTCCTTTTCCTCCTAGATGCCCACACTAACATTCTTTGAGGTTAGCTTAATTCTTTATCAAATTTTCACTGTATCTATAACTCTCAGAATGGACAATATTTCCTTAGATGGTTTTCCCTTTCCTGCTGGTAAGGAGTTTTATACTGTCTTATTTTCCCTGACAAGATCAGAAAGGAATGGCCTTCTGAGCATATAGAATTAAGATTGTATTTTGGTCCAGTGATCAGACTCTTTCCAAATAGCTTTCTCAACATTAAGCGTGACACCTAAGGGAATAATTTATTACATTTCTAGGAAAAAAATGTTGTTCTTCATTTGCCCATAGCCATTTCTATACACAAACTTTGTTTTCCTGGATCTAGTACATTGTCTCTGAGTGAGCTTCATTATCATTTCCTTCCTCCTGTAAGCCCTATTGAAACTCATTATGGAACCCCATTCTGTGGCATTCATAGAATTTGATGATAAAAATGGTCAATTTACAAGGTAACTTTTGACCTATAAAGAAAAAGGCAAATTCAATATGCTATTGTAATTATTCCTTGGATCTACCTTCTAAGCTTACCTTTATTATCTATCATTTGATTGACCATTTAATGTAACAGTCAATCTGTTAAGTAGAAAATTTTATTTTTTATTTTTATTGCATTTTATCTTCAGGATAATGTATAGAAAGGTTACAATTACATCCATCAGATAGTGGGTATATTACTTCTTCAACATTGATACCCCTTCTCATGTTTTTGTTCCCCTCTCCCTTCCCTCACCCCCCTCCCAATCATCTTGTTTTCTTCCTTCCCTTCTCTTTTTCAAATACACCAGGTATACAAACATATATAAAATACACCAGGTAACAAAGTCAGATACAGTAACCACATAAAATTAACCACAAGGGAAAAAAAGAGAAAAGAAATAACTTCATAACAACAATCACAAAGATAAACCTCTGTTTCCATATCCTAGAGTTCATTTTGTTTAGTTTCATCCTATATGGTCAGATGCACTTAGCTTTTGAGCTTTTGATCTCTGCCAGGAGATGCGTAGATGTGTACTAATTATTACAAATGGAGCTTATGTTCCTTTGGGTCTGGCTTCACTTAATATGCTTTTTTTCCCCAAGTCTTTCCATTTCCTTACAAACAGGGTGATATCATTCTTTCTGATGGCAATATAGAATTCCATTGTGTATAAATACCACATCTTCTTGATCCATTCATATACTGAGGGGCATCTGGGTTGGTTCCATATCTTAGCTATGTTAAATAATGCTGTGATGAACATCGTTGTGCTAGTAGCTTTTGTATGGCCTTGTTTCTGGACTATTGGGTAAATGACAGGGAGGGGAACTGCTGGGTCAGAGGGGAACTCTAGGTTTAGTCTTTTGAGGAATCTCCATACTGCTTTCCAGAGTGGTTGAAGGAGTTACACTCTCACCAACAGTATAGTAGCACTTCCTTCTGGCCATATTCCCACCAGCGTCTGTTGTTATTTGATTTTTTGATAATGGCCATTCTAACTGGAGTGAGGTGAAATCTCAATGTTATTTTGATTTGCATTAAGAAGAAAATTTCTAGCTGGGCACAGTGGCTCACGCCTGTAATGAATGCTAGCTACTCAGGAGGCTGAGATCTGAGGATTGTGGTTCAAAAAAGACGACGACAAATTTCTGTCAACTAACATTTTAGAACTTAATTGGATTCCTCACTTAACACTAGTGCCTTTTCTGCAGTTTGTGTTGTTAGACTTGCAGCCTCAGAGGACTGAGCAGCACACTTCTTTAAAAGAACAAAGGAAGAAGTCTGCAGAATAATGGGATGAGCAATGAGCCATGGGGAGATGTAGGGATCACATTCTGACAAGATGCTTGAACTTCCTCTCTTAGCAGCAATGGGACAGGAAAATGTGAGAAGCATGTATGTGAAACAAAAAGCACATGAATACAAGGGCTCATATATATGATCATGTACAACCAATATGTCTTTTTAGGATGTGGACCCACTGACCAGTAATCCAAACACCTATGTCTAGACACAACTTCCTGATATACAGAATCATAGCACCCAGGAATACATTGGGGAAAAAAGGAAAGCAGGAAGACAAGACCTGAGTTCAAGCCTCAATACCAGTACCAGGTGATAGATAGATAGATAGACAGACAGACAGACAGACAGACAGACAGACAGACAGACAGTAGATTTTATAATTATATCTGCACATAGGTACTTTGTTGGGGACCGACTGTGGGGTCAGTAACCGTGACTGTGGGGTCAGTGACCTTGGACCCGCACAATTGAGTACACAAGGAAGTAAGCTCTTATGATTTTGGGCTGTGTCAATAGCTTCTCATTTAACCTGTTTGGGACTTGATAGCTTCTCATTTAACCTATTTGGGACTTGATCGCTTCTCATTCAACCTATTTGAGACTTGATACTGTTTGTAGGAATGTAGCCACTGGCAGTTCCCTAGTTTAAACAAGTGTATTTAAGGTCAGAACTGGAAATAAACTGGGCTACAGTCTTGGGCTACTGTCTTCTTAAGCTGTGGCTCCTGATTTGGGCTGTAGCCCTCCCAAACCCCATCTGTTTGTCTCTCTTCTATTTTTTCCTAGTCCCTGCCCCCTATTTCAGGAATCCCAATTTGGGAACCCTGGTTCACTGCCGGCTGGCCCCGACAGTCGTTGTATTTAGGAAGCAATCATCTGAACATATTAACATTCAAATATATCAGCAAACCATCTGGTTATTGAAGGATGTAAGTTAGTGGTTAATATTTTTGGATGGTGACAATTTTTATGATTTTAGTTTCTCTTTTTCTTCATATTCATCTCTATTCATGTCTTCTAAATTGTTCTTTTTGGTTCTTTCCATCTTCTTGTTAACTGAAGATAAGAGTTTCCTACCCTTTTCAAACCAAGCTCAATTTGCACTGCGATCCTCATCTCAACAATAAAAAGCTGGACGTGGTGATTCATGCTGTCATCCTAGTTCAGTTAGAAGCATAAATAGGGGGATAGAGGTTCAAGATGGCCTGGGATAAAGGAAGGCCCTATTCAGACAATCACAAGAGAAAACCTAACTAGGGGTATGGCTCAATCAGTTAAAAAATTAATCAATCCCAAGCCAGGCACAGTGGATCATGCCTATAATCCTAGCTACTCAGGATGCTGAGATCTGAAGATCAAGATTCACAATCAGCCCCAGCACAAAAGGACTTCAGATGCTTCTCAATTAACATCTAGAAAATGGGAAGTGAGGCTTGGCTTAAGGCAGTAGCCTTGAGCTGAAGAGCTCAGGGACAGTGCCCGGGCTGAGTTCAAGCCCCATGACTACCTCCCCCCCACAAAAAATTAATCAGTCCCAAACCTTGCCTGGCAAGCACAAGCCTCTGAGTTCAAACTCCACTGTGTATAAAAAAAAACAAAAGAGAAAACAGGAAAAGAAAAAGAATATCCATAACAGTTACATTCATCACAAACCAAAAATTACAAATAATCCAATGTCCATGGATAAATAAATATGGGGATAAATGGATGAATAAAACGTGATAATGGATAAACAAAATGGGGCATGTTTATGTAATAGAGTACTATTTCAAAATATAAAAATAATGCAGAGGGTTTATTAATAATTTATAAGTATCTTGGAAGTTTTATATGAAACCATGCAATATGCAGAGTTATATTTATAGAAGGTCCTACAAAAGGCAAAAACTAAACTACAGTAGGTAACAATAAGAACAGGTCAGGTATGGTGAAGCTTATCTGTCTTAACAACTCCCAGAGAGCTGAGACAGAAGGATCTAGAATTCAAGTCTAGCTAGGCTATCTGTGTCTCAGACCTTGTCTCAAAAACAGAAAAAAAGAGAAAGGAAGGAAAGAAGGAAGGAAGGAAAGGAGGGAGGGAGGGAAGGAAAGTAGGAGGGAGGGAGGGATGGAAAGAAGGAGGGAGGGAGGAAGGGAGGGAAGCAAAGAGGGCAAGAAGGAGAAGTTGGATGTGCTGCACATGCTTTTAATCTCAGCTACTCTGGAGGCAGAAATATCATGAGTTTGTGACCTGTATAGTAATTAGATATCACACAACTTACGTTTTATGGTGGTCTTTTGGTGGGGAAGGTGCTGGTATAGACACAATCTCAGGCCCTAAGTGCTGCCTTGTAGCTTTTATCTCAAGGCTTGTGCTCTACCATTTGAGCCACTCTCCTCCACTTTTCACTTTTTTTAAAAAATTTTTAAAATGCTATGACTTTATAGTATGATTTGAGGTAGGAAGGAAAAAGCAACAAAAGTGGGAGGGGGGAAGACAACAAATATAAAACTAAGAAGTCTCCAGGTTAATGTTATAATGTCAGGAAGATGTATAGGCTCTCCACTGTTGTCATAGAAAAGAGTAAAAATTAGGAAGATCTTTCAATATTAATACAAGTTTTATTCAAAAGAGGAGGCGAAACTTTAACAAAGGAAAAAAGTTACTAGCTATCCACCCATATAGTGAAAAGTAAAAGTGGGTCTCATTTGTAACATATAAATAAAGTACACGTTAACATTTTTTAATAAAGCTGCAACCCACTCTTGAGAGTATGTAACTTTTGCTTATAATGTCAATCTATTCCAAAATTAGGACACATACACACAACTGAAATAAAGGGAAGTACCTAGCACTTTCACTGAAGGCTGTTAACTACCAGGGCAACTTAAGACTGCTAATTGCTACATGGATTCAATTTAAATCACCTTCATTATATCTACTTACACTTTTTTTAATAATCAGTGTTTGTGATTTTACAACTCCTCCAAACTACATTTTAATATTTTACATGGTAGTTTCAAAACTAAATACTTAAGGCCTTAGTTTTAAATTTTCCCCCAACATAATAAGTAGTTTTAAAAACAAATGTTAAAAGTACCACATTACAGAAAGCACAGAAAATGTACTTTCTTACAAAATAATTACTTTTATTCCAAAATTACGATAAATTGGGGGGGCAACTCAAGAATTCTAGATGATTCAGTGCTAGGGAAAATCTTAATAGCAGTCAATATAGTCAGTTATTCCTGGAGTCAAAATGGCTGTTAGCATTGATCAAATTTCTCATTTTTGGTGGTTGTTGCTTTAGCTGGTAAACAGCTGGATTTAAAACAATATATCCCATTAAACTTTATGCCAAATATTACAAAAACATATACAGAAGATAGACTCACAGAGGCTATCAAGCTTAATATCTCAAGTAACTCACCCTTAAAATGGGTACCGGTTTTTAAAAGAGGATATCCAATAGTTTTGCTCTAAGTAAATGCCCCTACTTCTCAGAGAGCTCTTACTCTTCAATAGGATACTTGAGTAGCTTAACAGTTTTGCTATAAAAATCAACCACTTGTCTTAACAAACCAAAAATGTAAAAGAAAACTAATAAAGGACATACGTTTCACAGTTAACAATAAATAAAAGTGCAATATGTGTTCAAGTAGGTCATGTAGTTCAAAAACTACCTACATGTGACTATTTGGCATAGGTCGTCTTTTAAAGGCCCTCCGAGGATCCCTGCCATTACTCATTGTGGTCATGACTTGTGATTATTAGTTGCTCCTGATAGCTGTGGATAGGTCAGTCCCCGGCCATTGCTTCTACCAGAATATGAAATTTGGCATCCCCTTGATTCGGGGCCAGTTTGAACAGCATTTCCCACTGGTCCAAATGTACCTGTACTGGTATTACTATTTTTCAGCTCATTATTTACCCCTTGGTTCTGCTGTCCTCGATAATCTGGGTCGGGTTCACTGAAATTTGGCACTTCTGAATAAACCATACAAAATTCCCCAATTTTTTGAAGTTCACCACCTCTTCCAGTATAAAGTGTCAGACATCCTTTCCACAGAGATGCATATCCTCGGGTCAACCGTATGATATCCCCGGTCTGGATGTGACTGCCGACCTCATCCCACATGGAGATGGTGATGCTGCCCGTTTTATCGGCCACTTTGCACGACCTCACTTCATGGCCATCTTTGGTCTTGGTCACGCTCCACACGCACAGGCACGCGTCCCGTAGGGCCCGGGCTCCGGAGAGGGACAGGCGGTGACGGGGAAACCTGAGCGCAGAACGCAGCCCCCGCGCACACCGCGTCCCCAAGCAGCAACTGCCCCACTTTTCACTTTTTACTGGTTAACTATGGACGTTCCTGCGTGGCCTGGCTTCAAACCACCATCCTCAGCTCTTAGTCTACTGAATAGCTAGAATTACAGGAATGAGGTGCCCAAGTACACAGCTTAGATGCAAATGTTAATATTCTGTACCTAAAACTGTAACAAAAACAGTCTTGACTATCTTGAAAACATAATTTTCCATTTTACCCAGAAATTTTAATCTTTATGATAGAAAAAGTGATGTATAAATTTCAGTGGTGACCTCTTCATCAATTTAATTTACAATTGTCAAATCAATCCTCTGGGTAAAATCGTAACAACCTTTTTTTAAAGTTTTCACTTGACTGAAACGATGGGATAGGGAAAATGGCAAAATTATTTATTAAGAATATTTTAAGCCGGTTGTTAGTGGCTCACATCTGTAACCCTAGCTCCTCTGCAGACTGAGACTTCAGGATAATGGTTTGAAGCCAACCCAGTCAGGAAAGTCCATAAGACTTCAATAAACCACCAGAAAGCCATAAGTAGTGTGGCTCAAATGGTATAGCACTAACCGTGAGCAAGAAAACCCAGACCTTTCCCCAACCCAGTTCAGGACCCACTCCCCACAAAATGAATGAACAAATTATTAGTTATAAGTAAACTATATATAAATAAACGTTTAAATTATAAATAAAGTACATATTTTAAGGTAAAGTCAATGTACGACAATCTCCAGATGCTCCTTTAGTAGGTCTACCAAGAGCCCCTGTCCGTTGGCCTCCAACTGTGCTTTCCACAGGGATTCCAGGCAAGCAGCTCCCATGGTCCTCTGGGCAGGAGGGGCGTGTCTAAGCGCGGGTGGGTGGGGCCGCGGGGCGGGGCTTGGATGGACTGCAGTCCACCTGCAGGCTGCCAGCCCAGCTGGTAGGGGCATCCTCACTGAGCTCTGAGGGAAGGTCAGTTGAGCAAGAGCCAGCCGAACTCTGCTAAACCATCTGGAAGAAGATGGGTGAAAACCAGCTGGTTGCCACGAAATAGCTCTTGCAGCTGCAGCACTGATCTCTCAAACTTGGCCAGGATTTCTGTTCTTTTTGGTTCTTTCCATCTTCTTGTTATCTGAAGATAAGAGTTTCATACCCTCTCCAAACCAAGCTCAATTTGCACTGTGATCCTCAGATCTCAGCTTTCTGGGCAGCTAGAATTACAGGTGTGAGCCACCAATGTCCTGCAAAGCCTCTCCTCTTTAGAAGTTCACTCTCAGGTATTTGTTTCAGGAATGGAAACTTGATTTCCAACATCTACCATTGCAAAAGCATGTGTTACCTAATAAAAAAATTTATCAGGCACCGAAAACCTCTCACCTATTCTGTCTAACAAATCTAACTAAAAGTAGTGATTTCCTGTCAGATATTTACATTGTCATAATTCTTGGGGATGTATGCCAGGACTGAGACTTAAACTCAGGGCCTTGCATTGTCCCTGAAGTTTTTGCTCAAGCCTAGTACACTAGTGGTTAATTGGAAATAAGAGTCTCATGGAATTTCATGCATAGACTGGCTTTGAACCTCGATCTTCAGATCTCGGTCTCCTGAGTAGCTAGGATCACAAACATGAGCCACCAGTGTCAGGCAATTTGATTTGTCTATTTCAAATAAATGAGAGTAGCTGCTTTCTTGGGGTTAATAATTTATCAGTAATATTTTACAATCTTTTTGTACAAACTATGACTACAATTAACTCTCAATGTGAAAACACAACAGTTGTTGATTCCAGTGACTCACAACTATAATCCTTGCTACTCTGGAGGCTGAGGATAGTGGTTCAAAGCCTACCTCAGCAGAAAAGTCCATGAGACTCACATCTCCAATTAGCCAGAAGAAAAGCTAGGGGTGAAAATGTAACTCAATTAGTAGTGAACTAATGTTGAGTGAAAAAAGACAAACAAGTGCCTTAGGTCCTCAATTGGTGCCACATTAAGGAAAGAGTAGGAGGAGGGAAAGAATCAGGAGGAGAGAGAAGAAGACAGTGAGAGAGAGTGGGAAAGGTGGAGAGAGAGAAGGAGAAGGAGAGGGGAGAGATACAATTACTGAAATTCAAAGTCTTCTATTCAGTTTCTCTTAGTCTGCTGCAAACCTGCACTAGCCATCTGGCTGCTTTACCTGAGTCTCCCTTCGGGAAGAACTATGTGAGAAAGAGAGTAAGAGGCCTGTGAGGTAGCTGAGTCATGCCCAGAGAAGCAGTCCAGCTCATTCTTGTGGACTTTGGACACGATCTTTACATTCGAATTTGACATCTTCCTACCTTAACCCAAAATATCACTCACACTATCTGCCCATATGCGTAAAGTTTCTCACTTGCCATTTACAAAATAACTGGAGCCTACCAGTAAATTTTGATCTTATCTTTATAAAGACATTACTGTAAGTTGCCAAATGTAAAAGTCTTACATCTATTTAAACCATCAAACTACAGCTGCTAAGGAAATGTACTTAACATGTAAAACACAGGAGGCCTGAGGTGTTATAAGCTGTAAGCATACTATTACACATTCTAAAGCAGCATATGAAGGCAAGGACAGTTTTATTAAAGAATTTCTATATTAGGGGAAGCATTCACTGAAATCTAGCTGTTATTTTTACAGCACATCATTAGCCAAAGATGAGTTAGTGATAACCAAGAATCATTTATGAGAAGTGTGTGTGTGTGTGTGTGTGTGTGTGTGTGTGTGTGTGTGTGTTTCTTCCTGGGAATCAAAGTCCTGGCCTTGTCCTTGTTTACCATAGGGCTTTACCTACATTTCTATTCATGAAATATTTGGGGGGAGGGGTAGCAGTGCTGGCACTTGAGCTCAAGGTCTTTTTATTCACCTAACATGTCCATTTTTCCATGATTGCCTGAGTCAAGGATTAAAGCAGTTTTAGAATTTCAGAAGTGAATTTTGTTTTTCAACTTGAAAGAGAAGCAGTAAAGGCTGGACTATGGTTTGGAAAGAACTTGATAAGTCTTCCCCAATCCAATGTAAGTTCTGTAGTTAAGCACCCCCTGAAATTTTCATTTGATTTCAAGGGAACTAATTGTACTCTGTCATGCTATCTGTGGCTGGTGGCTATTGTGTAAATGAATACAGATTGTACCACTTTCCCTATCTACCAGGGTAGCCTTCGTTCTCTCTTATGTATTTGCAAAATGTCCTCAACAAATGAATGGATAGAAAGATGGATGATGGATGGAGAAATGGATAATGAATGATTGGCTGTATGGGAGGATGGAGAGCTGAATGGATGGATGGGTGGTTATGTGGTATGAATGGATCAATAGGTCAATGAGTGAATGAACAGCCTCAAATGTGCTTAACAAGGTTGCTAGTGCTGAAATTAGTATGCAATTTCTTTTCTTTTCTGATATTTAGTTCAATTTTTGGTAGGGCCTCTGGGTGCTAGGCAGTCTACCACACAGCTGTGCCCTCAGCCCAAAGCACTGCTTCCTGTCATCAAATTCCTTTGTATAATATCTTGTTGCATGGAGCAATTTGAGCATTCTTGGTGATTGTGGGTGCTGAACAGCAGACATTATTCTTGGCTTGGAAATACCTACCCATTTCTTTCCAAATCCTTTCAGTCCTTACTGATCCTACTTTCAAATGGAAAAGCAAAATTCACATCTATGATCCCCAAACCAACTGAATTCCTGACTGAAGGGAGCAGGAAAAAAAATGGACATATCACGTGAGGCAATATGACTTTTTTTATTAAAAAATAATTTTATTTTACAGGAATTAAACAATGTACAGAAAGAAAAGGTGCTGGTATCAAGATCTGTTTGTGTTCCTTCCCATCTGTCCTTTTCTCTAGCCCAGTTCTTCAGGTGTCTTGCCTATTTTGGGGGACATTTTCTTTGTGTGGGAATCTTCGACCTCCTTGGCCTTGTAGAAGTGGGGAGCTACTTCCAAAAGCCAACTGCTCTCAATCTCCAACAGCTGTCTCATGAAGCCTTGCTGGTCAAGACAACTTCATGGTAAAGCAACCAGCAGGGCGGCTGCTCTTTAAAGAGGGAGGAGTTGGGAGGAATGACCACTTTGTGCCTTTTCTTTACTGTTCGGTAGCCAGTAGGTGTCAGCCATGCTATGTGGTAAAAGTAACCAGAAGTGATGGCCTTGCGGACCCGGATGTAGTCCCCCTGGCAGGAGCTCAGCCCAACGTCCACTCCACATGCTCCAAGAGCCCTTCCAGCTGTTCCTGCACATCCCGGGCTCGTTGCATGGATCTGACCTGTACAAAGTTCTCATAGCACCACTGGGAGGAGTAGCCACTCTCAGCCCACTGTGTATACATGTTTAACAGAACCAGGTGGTCTCCACCAGGGAGGAAGAAGTTGACATGGGCGTTGTCAGCATGGACAGCCTTGTCCTTAGGGCGGTAGAAGATGGAGTTGTTGACAGAAAGCATGGCAGCCACTGTCAGGATCTCCTCTGAACAGCTGTACTTCTCAGAGGCCAAGATCATTTTAGATAGCATGGGGTCCACAGGCAGCTCTGCCATCTTTTGACCAGTCGTGGTGAGCTCTCCAAGGTGATTGAGGGCTCCTAGAGCGTACAGTTGTTCCAAAGCCAGCAACAGGGTCTCATATGGTGGAGGGTCCAGGAAGTCACAGTGCACCAAGTCATGGATCCCTAAGCTCTTAAGCAGCAGCACAACATTGCCCAGGTTGGTCCTCTGGATCTCAGGCACTGTGGTCTCTTCCAGCTCATGATGATAGGCCCAGGCTGTGTACAGGCGGAAGCACTTCCCTGCAGCCACTCGACCTGCTCGCCCAGCACGCTGATTGGCTGAGGCCTTGCTGCAGGGGGTGACAGTGAGCGACTCCATGCCTGTGCGGGCACTGTAGCTCTTCTGCTTACAGAACCTGGGATCCACGACATAAATGATGCCCTCGATGGTGAGTGAAGTCTCTGCAATGTTGGTCGCCACAACCACCTTTCGGGCCCCAGGAGGTGTGGGCTGGAAGATTCGGGCCTGCATGTTAGAGGGCAGGTTGGCATACATGGGCAGCACCAGGAGCTCCGGGATTTTGGAGCCCAGTTGGCGGCAGCGAACCTGGAGCATCTCGCAAGCAGCCTCAATTTCCTCCTGTCCAGTCAGGAACACCAGGATGTCCCCAGGGGACTGTGTCACATGGATCTGCAGCACAGACGAAACACAGGCTTCCAGGTAGTCAGCCACTGGAGCCTTGGTATAGAAGAGTTCAACTGGAAACCTGCGGCCAGGGATTCTAAAGACAGGGGCATCATCAAAGAAGGCAGAAAACCGAGCAGTGTCCAGTGTGGCAGAAGCTACCAGGACCTTGATCAGCCCAAAGAGAATGTCTGTGTGCAGGGACCGTTCATGAGCCTCATCCACCATCACCACGCTGTAGCTGGCCAGGTCGGGTTCAGAGAGGAATTCTCGGAGAAGCATCCCGTCTGTCATGTAGTGGAGGACTGTTTGCCTCGACGTGCAGTCCTCAAAGCGGTTGCTGTAACCAACCTCATTCCCGAGTTTTACACCCATCTCCCGGGACACTCTGGTGGCCACGCTCATGGCTGCCACTCTCCGGGGCTGGGTGCAGGCGATTTTCATACCATTCTTTGTGTAGCCCTCCTCAAACAGGTACTGTGGGATCTGGGTGGTCTTCCCTGAGCCGGTCTCCCCTTCAATGATGAGGACTTGGTGATTAGCGATGGCAGCCAAGAGCTCCTCTCGGAATGGGAACACAGGGAGGCTGCAACGGACAGCCTGGATGGCCTCCTTCTGCTGGGCCTTTCCTGATGGAGGGCGAGCTGAAGGCTCCTCATCACCCTGCAGCTGAGTGGCACAGGCAAACTCGATGGTCTCCTCCTCCTCCTCCAGCACTAGCTGATACTTCCGCTCCTGGGAGGCAGCATCTCGAGCCCCAAAGGTCAGTGATGCTGCCCCAAGCCGGGCCTCCTCCCATCGCCGCTGCGCTTCCCCAGGAGCGCTCCATTCCTCTTCCACTAGGTCCATAGCTCGAGCCGGCTGTCCTCTGGTCTCCTTGAGCATGTGGTAGCGGTCGGTGGCCTCCAGCTTCTCTTGCTCACCGGCTGCCCGGTATTCACGGGCCAGATCCCGCACTCGCCGCTTGTATTTGAGCTGCCGCTGTTCATGGCTGCTGAGCTCCCCATCTCCAAAGAGGAACTCCTCATCAGCCAGCTCTGCCTCCAAGTCCTCCAGCTTCTCTCGCTCCCGCTTGGCCAGGTACTCTCGGCGGGATTTCTAGAGCAGCTCAGGGACCACGGCTTTCAGGTCTTCTTCAGCCATCGTGAGGCGCTTCTGAGCCCCTTCATCAGCCTCCTTGTCTGAGCGCTCCAGGACTTGGCGAGTCCCAGCCTTGTCCACTGATGCACTCGCTCCACAAAGGCATTGCGTTCTTCCAGGTCCCGAAGGTGCTCTCGTTCTCTCCACCCGTCCTCTGATTCTGCCTTCTGTGTCTGTTCTTCATGCTCCCCTGTCTTCCTTTTCCTTTCTTTAGAAATGTCTTCCTCTTCTTCCTCCTCCTCATCACAGTGCTTCTTCCTGGGATGTTTCCATTTTTTACGCTTTTTCTCGAGGCTGCTCTTACTCAGAATCCCACTTTCCTCACTGCTCTCTTCACTCTCTTCCAACAACTTGTAAGATCTGTTCTTCTCTAGCAGGGCTCGAGCCTCTCGCTCTGCGACCCCAGCTGGCTTTTCTACCACCGGCTTCCCTGGTACCTTGTGCCACAGCTGGATGGCGGAGTCCCTCGTGGGCGCGCTCAGGTCCAGCGCGCCTTCCAGGCACTGCAGGAACTCCTTGGCCGAGGCTGCAGCTGAGCCCTGCCAGAGCAGCTGATCCCGGCTTAGCCGCGGCAGCAGCGCGGGTTCGCGCACGGCCCAGAAACGCGGTGCCTTTCTGCCTCCCACCCACTTTTTTTGTTTTGTTTTGTTTCTTGTTTTAAATAACCGGAGCCAATGAACGCCGCCGCGACCCGAGCTCCGGAGGCCGCCGGCGTCCCGAGGACCAGACTGGCGTCCGGCGGGAGGCAGCATCTGGGGTGGCGGGGGCGGCCCGCGGAGTCGCCGGCCACGGTGGCGCCTTGCAGGGCCAGCGAGTGGCCAGCGGCCGGGGCGCCTTCGCCGCGCGGTCCCCTCGCCCCACATCCCTCCAGGACGGCGGCCCCGGCCTCGGGCTTCAGTTTTCTTTAGGAAAAGGAAGCTCTACAGCCATGTTGTCCTAATCTTACTTCTCCAAAGCCTGAGCTTCCTCACCCTATGTAAACAGGTGACTCCCATTAGTTACACCTCAGCACATGTTTCAAGCAGTACTCACTGAGCAGTCCCCAGAGAGGATAGCGTGGAGTGCATTTGGCATTTACTTTGTTTGTGATTCATTAGCAAGAAAAAAAATGTATTTATGTTGAAGCAGGTTCAGGGGTTTCATTTGGCATGACAGTGACCACAATACAGAGTTCATTACAATATACTCTATACTGGACACCTGCTGAGATGAACTGACTCACACCACAAATGAATAAGCACAGAAGAGAATGTGCATGCTAACTAACTTCATTTAGCCATTCCACCCTGGGTACACACGCTGAGACAGGACGTGGTAGTCTTCTCATTTCTAACATGCTATTCTTCCTGTTGGTCTTTTCAATAGGGCAGTGATGGTGCTCGCAGGTCTGCGCTCCTGGACAGTGATGAGCTCATTGTGTACTTTTACGACGATGTCAGAACTCTGTACGAAGGTTTCCAGAGGGGCCTGCATGTGTCAAGTAAGCCTGTTTCTGCTGCCTTTGTGTGGCTGATACTTACTGCTTGTTTCTCATAAGGCAAGAGCAGCCTTCCTTTCTGAAATCCACATTTCTGTGAATCTTTGTGCCTTCTTGGCATGGCTCAAGCCCTCCATCTCCTCCTCTAACTTATTCAGAGCCAGTGTCAGACCACATTGAATCCTCTGGATATTTCTCATGTCCCAGGGGGTTTCCTCACCAAATAATGTATTACATTTAATAGAAAGCCAAGTGTATAGTAGCTCCTGATGGATGCTAATGTTTCTGCAGTCAAGGAAAACCTGTTTAACTGGGTCCGGGTAATCTGGAGTTTTCAAGTTTATTCGACCACAGTTGACCATCATTTGACCTTCCTAGGAAGCAATGATCCATAAGAGGCACTTTTGGCTGGGTGCAGGGGTTCATGCCTGTAATCCTAGCTACTCAGGAGGCTAAGGTGTATGAATCAAGGTTCAAAGCCATCCTGGGCACTGAAAAGTTTGAGAGACTCTTATTTCCATTAACCTCTAGAAAATCAGAAGAGGCACTGTGGGTCAAGTGGTAGGGCAGTAGCCTTGAGCTGAAGAGCTTAGGGACAATGCCCAGGCCCTGGGGTAGGGTGGTAGCCTTGAGCTGAAGAGCTCAGGGACAGTGCCCAGGCCCAGAGTTCAAGCCCAATGACCCCCCCTCCCAAAAAGGCACTTTGGAAATGTTGGCTGATGAACTGACCCTGTGTTTCTAACTGTAGCATAGGGATCTATGAAGTCTGGTACCTTCCTCCTTTCTAGCATCACTCCCCCTGGAATACAATCTTCAAACAAGGCCACCTCTGCTCTCCTACCCAGCCTTTGAGTGCTTTTATTCTTTCTCTTGATCATACAGTCCTTTTCTTTCCACCCCTAATCAGCATTTGTGCTAAATTCTTACTAATCTTATAAAACTTCTCTCAGGGCCAGGAGTTTGGCCTACTGGTAAAGTGCTTGCCTGGCATGCACGAAGACCCAGGTTCAATTCCTCAGTACCACATACATAGAAAAAGCTGGAAGTGATGCTGTGGTTCAAGTGGTAGAGCTCTAGCTTTGAGAAAGTCCAAGGATAGTGCTCAGGCCCTGAGTTTAAGCCCCAGGACTGGCAAAAATAAATAAATAAATAAATAAAAGGTATTAATAGCAGGGCCTGGGTATATGCTTTAAGTTACAGGGTGAGCCTGGGGCTTTATCACCACAGACAAAAACTGGAGTTGGTATGCTTACGTGTGGATGGCCAGATAGTAAATACTTTAGTCTTCTTGAGCCATATGGTAAGTGACAGAGTTTCAATAATTCATGAATGAATGACTTTCATCTGTGTTCCAATAACATTGTTTACAAAAACAAGCAATGGGACTCTGGGCCATTGGCTGTAATTTTCTAGCCTCTATTCTTGAGGAATAAAATGACAGGGTTTCCTACAGCTGATGCATTTTTTTCTCCATCAGCAGTCATCTACTGCTCTGCCTTTGCTGTAATTTATGCAAACTAAAGAGGGTCCAAAATGTTTTCTTTCTGTTGAAAAGTCATTGTGTCCCATCTTCATGACTGGTGCTTGAATGTGCATGTACATCACACCTCTCTAGAGCATAAAATCTGGATAACTGGGCCAGGCTTGTCATGACACCAGGGAGGTCCATTCTCCTGCTTTTCCTCTCATTTATCCCATATGTATAGCCCAATCTGAGCACCTGTTTGAGGGCTGGAGATCTCGCTCAAATGGAGAGCACTCACCTAACATGTGTAAGGCCCTGGGTTCTAGCTCTTCGCCCACCATTGCAAAAATGTAGACTGCCTTGAATGCCTTTCTGAATTCAAACCTACAGTGGGTGATGACAGGTGTATTGGGATCTCTTTCTTTATTTTTTGCTATCTAGGTTGGAATCAGAATGTATCTGAAAGCATTCTTAACTTTGGCTCTCACAGATAATCCCTATTCTTCCTCCTTTTTCATCTTTCCTTCAGTTTGTTTCTGGGCCATTAGGATTTTACCCATGTAATAAGAATTCATGGGATTTTAGCTGATTGTTTGGGCTATCAGAATTTGGTCAGATAAATAACTTCATTTATCTTTCCATATTCTGAGGGACAATACTTTAAACTTCCGCAGTTTTGAGAGATTCCTCATCAGAAAACTTGTGGCAACAGGATCTCTGCTTCTTACTACTGGCTCCTGGCCTAAACCAATAGGATATTAAAGAGAATTCAAAACTTGAGTGTCCAGAAAGATTGTAATTTCCTATTTTTCCTCTTCTGTTTCTCCCCATCTCCCCTGCTCCTTTTAGAAATAAAACAGAACACCAACAATTAAAAAAAAAATTCAGACCAAAGTCCAGGGAGAAAACATTTCTGACTTGAACTCCTTTCTAATTAAATAATAAACATAGAATAATGTAGTATCCAAAAGATTAAACATAGAGCTCCCCTATGACCCAGCAATTCCACTACTTGGCATTTACCCAGTCGTCCAGAAACAAGGACATACTAAATCCACTAGCACAACGATGTTTATTGCAGCACTATTTGCCATAGCAAAGATATGGAAACAACTCAGATGTCCCTCACTGGGTGATTGGAACAAGAAGATGTGGTATTTATACACAATGGAATTCTATGCTGCCATCAGAAAGAATGACATCGCCCCATTTGTAAGGAAATGTAAAGACCTAGAAAAAAATCATATTAAATGAAGTAAGCCAGACTCAAAGGAACATAGGCTCAGTGGTTTCCCTCATTTGTCATAATAGTAGAAACCTTGGACTCTCTTAGCAGAGATTTACAATAGAGTAAAACCTAGATACATAAAGCCATATAGTATGATGCTAAATGAAAGGACCTCCAGGATATAGAAACAAAAGCCATATAACTACTGATTGTTGTCCTTAATGTACTATGTTATCTCTCATCTCTCTTGCTGTTGCTTGGTTATTTCATATTGTTACAGTATTTTACCTTATTATCTGATATATTGTATATATGCTTATTTGGTTATTTGAATTTGGATAGGGAAGGGGGGAAAACAAGATGATGGGTGGGGGTAGGGGGAGGGAAATGGGGACCATGTCATGAGAAAGGGTATCAATTTGTGAAGTAATGCACCTTCTATCTGGTGAATATAATGTAACCCTTCTATTAATTACAATAGAAAATATATGGAAAAAAGAATAATGGATCATGTAGAATATGGTGGGATAGAATCAAAATACAGGCATATTTGTACATGTTAGGACCATCCTTTATTTTGTGATTCCCCTCCCCCCTTTTTTTTAGACAATGGCCCTTGTTTAGGCTCTCGGAAACCAGACCAACCCTATGAATGGCTTTCCTACAAGCAGGTGAGTTTCCTGGCTCTGACTGATCACCATACTACAGAATTAACCATAATTAGGGCCAAAACACTTGGAAGCATATGACTCCTTTGAGACCCTAATGGGACTACTCTCCTCTACCTGAGGGGTACTAGGAATTTGGAAGCTTCAACCTGCAGTAAGAATCACTGTCTCATGGGGCTAGGAGTTTGGCTTAGTGGTAGAGTGCTTATCTAGCATGTACAAAGTCCAGGTTCGATTCCTCAGTACCACATACATAGAAAAAAAAAGCGGTGCTATGGCTGAAATAGTAGAGCACTGTCCTTGAGGGAAAAGCCCAAGGACTGAGTTCAGTACCCAGGTCTGGGAAAAAAAAATAATAATAAATAAATCACTGTCACATTTTTTTAAATGAGGAAAACATGCCAGAGGAAGAAGTATAACTTGCCCCAAATCACAGCTGCACATTGGCAGCTGGACAGGAAGTAACCTAGGCCTGACAGCTTCTGCTTCAATCTGATTCAGCATAGATCCTCAAAGGCTGCCTTAGGCCAGCTCTTCCTGGATGCGACCTTGAGTTATAGGCCAGCCTAAAGCTACTAACTGACCTGGGTTGCTCTTTGGACACAATAGAAGATGGAACTGAAGTATTTTCACTGTTTTCACTCTCTGGTTCCACTGATTGGTGGCTCTAATTATTTACATAGTTTATGAATGTCAGGTTATAGAACAGGAAGGCATTGCTTTTTATGTTTATTTTACTATAATTACGCCAAATCTAGACATCACTGCATTTTCCCCAGTGCAATCCCAGGACAAGTAGGCACAGCTGGAAGCCAGCTTCCCTGCCTTGTTTCCCACACAGCACAGCTGTCCAGGAAATTACTCTCTGTCTCTCTCTCTAGCTTCCAGCCAGGTAATCCTGTGGTATTCATGACTACAAATTGATTTCGGTGAAAGTTGCTTCTTTATTTGAAGGTGTGTGTGTGTGTGTGTGTGTAGTTGTCATTTTTGCCACAAAGCACATCTGGGGACTAGTACTGACAGGGACTCCTTGGGCTGAGACCATAATTTCTTTCCATTCCTCAAGGATGGGTGATGAGAATGCAATAGGCTCCATCTCAAGAGAAAAAGTGTGAAATATATCATGCCTTGCCTAGCCAAAGAAGGAACATCACTGTGTAACTCAGGTGACCGGGGATATCCTTACCTCTGTTGTGCCTTTAGTCCCTGCCTCACTTCCACAAGTCCTGTGAAAAGTTCATATGTGTTAGCCACATATGTATGATGGCTTTCAGGCCTCAAAGAATTCTCCAGTGCTTTCAGGATTAATGTTACTCTATTTATTGGCTGGAAGGGGAAAGACCAAGGTTGCAGATTCAATTTTTCAAGGCAGACGCCCAATCTTTGAAGTTTCCAAAGGTATTTATCTATGTTTTACACATTTCAGTTGAAGTTTGGGGAAGATGTAAAGTGGACTCTGGTGAAATCAACTTTGATTTGTATTATTTACTTATTTATTTTTGTGTTAGTGCTGGGGCTTGAACTCAGGGCCTACATGCTGTTCCTGAGTTTTTCTGTTAAAGGCTAGCACTCTGCTACTTGAGCCACATCTCCATTTCTGGCTTTTGGTGGCTAATTGGGAGGTAAGAATCTTAGGGACTTTCTTGCCTAGTCTGGCTTCAAAACATAGTGCTCAGTTCTCACTCTCCTGAATAGCTAGCATTATAGGCATAAGCCTCCAGTGCCCAACTTTTATTTTATTTTTTATATTTGCCCAATTAATCTGACCTTTTGAAGGCTAGCAATTTCTTTGAGTTTTTTTTAAATAAAGATAGGATATGCACCATCTTTCTAGAAATACATATATATGTCTGTTCTCCCCATGAGGTCTGCAAACAATTGCAGATATTCCTCAGATTCCAGTCCTTCAAGTGCCACCTGTAGCTGTGAGCTGTTCTGTGGAATAGAAGACACCCAGCCTTCTCAGTCACTCCACTGTCACCCTGCCAATGTCAATGTGATTCCCACAGGCAAAGCTGGATGGCTCCACATCCCAGAACCAATTGGATTCCTGGTGGGGATGGGTGGGGCCACATTTCCCACAGGCCTCTGTGTGTGTGTGTGTGTGTGTGTGTGTGTGTGTGTGTGTGTTTGCTTTAAAAGTACACTTGAGAATTCAAATGTAAATAGATTTTTAAAGTGTTTTCATTAATAGTATTTATTTTTAAACTTATTTAGATATTGCTCATAATAATTATTAAATACTATTAACCAAAGTTTGCTGTTCCTCACAATTATAGTGTTTACTTAGTATTTTTCTCATGCACTCACTTAACTAGCCAGCCACTTGCCTTTTTGCCTTAGTGTTTGTTGGTTTTTTACTTTAGATCATTTTGAATAAGTACAGAAAGACTTCTAAAACCTCTGTATATATTGAATGATTTGCTAAGAATAAAAACTCAACAACAGAATTGTAGATTCCAATGAGAAGATCTTACTCTTAATTTTTTTAAGTTAAAAAAAACTGGCTGCTTCTGTTACCAACGATATGTTACTTTGCTGCTCTTTATGCATGAAAAGAAAACAAAGACAAAAACCTCTAGCTGGGTTTGGTGGTGTCTTGCAACCTAGTATTCTGGAAGCTGAGGCAAGAGAATTGTCCCAGGGCAACCTGGAGTCTACATCTACATACTGAGACTGTATCAAAACAACAAGGCTGGGAAATGTGGCTTAGCAATAGAGTGCTTTCCTAGCATGCATGAAGCCCTGGGTTCAGTTCCTCAGTATCACATAAACAGAAAAGGCCAGAAGTGGTGCTGTAGCTCAAGTGGTAGAGTGCTAGCCTTGAGCAAAAGAAGGTCAAGGACAGAGCCTAGGCTCTGAGTTCAAGCCCCAGGACTGTCAAAAGGAAGGGAGATAGATGGAATGAGCCCTTGCCCTAGCATGTACAAGGCCCTGGATTTAGTTTTTTATATTGAGAAAGTGAGCAAGAGAGAAAGAAAGAGACATAGACAGATTGAGAGAATAATCCATATCTCTTTATTGCTTTTATAATATAAAACTAAAACAGAAAAGTAAATGTAAAGTTGTGACATCATCATGTGTCATCTATATTCAGATTCCTTTGCTTTTCAGAAGAAAGCATATAATCAGTTCCAATAATTTTGAATTGTAACAAATAAAACTGTGGCATTATAATAATTTCAGTAAAGGAATAGCCCTTCTCTTGTGCATGGCTGCTTGCTGACTGTACTACACATGTTATCTGGTGAATTTTGTTCTCTGAAATGGGGCCCAGTGCTATTTTCTGATGTCTTCCTCCCTCCTTTCAGGTTGCAGAAATGTCAGAGTGCATAGGCTCGGCCCTGATCCAGAAGGGCTTCAAGGCCTCCTCAGATCAGTTCATCGGCATCTTCTCTCAAAACAGACCTGAGGTATTAACTACTAGATGCCTATACTCGACTTCTGAAGGGTGGAGGTAGATAGGAACCAGAGCTCATGCAGGCATCTGCTTGACCCTAGCTTTTCTGGTCTGTGTGTTGCTGAGAAAGGCTTTGTTTTGTGTCTTATGAAGTTATACATGTGAGACAGTGGATATGATAGCTCATGCCTACCTATACCAGGTACTTGGTAAATAGAGGGAAGAGGATTATAGTTTGAGGACAACGTGGGAAGGGGAGAAGGAAGTAACAAGACACTATCTCAAAGTCAAGCCAGGGGCCAACCCCCTTCTGCAGGAGATGGTAATGGAGTAAGATTGTGGTTCTAGGCCAACTTGGGTTTAAGAAAAAAATGAAGGGACAAAGGGTCAATAAATGCAGCAGTGATATTCACTAGACTTGATATTGAAAATAAACCATACAAAACTCATGGTGGAGATGGGAGGGAAAAACTGGGAGAGAGCAATGGAAAGGGTGACATTGTCCAAAAGGATATATGCTCATTACCTGACTTACATGACTATAACCATTCTGCATATCATCTTTATAATAACAGTTAAAATCTAAAGTTAGCAAAGCCCTTTCTCCTCCTCCCCCCACCCCCCAAAACAGTTAGCAATACTCTGTCTCAAAAAAAAAGTTCATCATGATGGCATGTACCTGTGAGCACAGCTAGAGGGAGGCAGAGATGGAAGATTGTGGTTTGAGATCAGCCCTGGCAAAAAGTTAGCAAGACCCCTCCCCCCATCTCAACAAAGGAGCAGGAGAGGTGGCTCATGTCTCTGTAATCCCAGATCTTCAGAAGAAATAGGTAGAAGGAACAGAGTCCATGGCTAACCCCGGGCAGGGTGGGGCGGGGGAGGAGGGGAGACAATGAGAGGGAGAGGGAAATGAGGGAGAGAGAAGGAGAGAACTGAAGAGAAGAGAAATAGAGAAAGGAATGGAGAGAGAAACAAAGAGGCAAGTAAAGAAAATCTTGGGGCTGTGGGGGCAGGACCCCTATGAGCTGGCTTCATGTATGTATAGTGTATTACTTAACTACCTAGACTCATGCTTGTCAATTTAAATAAGAGTCAGTTTAAGTAAGACTGTATCTTGGTGGTATTGCTTAAAAAGTTAGTCAGCAAGTTAGTAGCAGAGCTGCTTTGGGAAAAGTTGTCATTGGGCTTAAGGAATGAAACTTACTGTTTTACATACTTGTATCCAAAAGACATGATCCATGCTGCTTCCTGATTTATAAATCAGAATAGCTTCTTAAGAGTGTCATGTTCCAGACGGACACGGTGGCTCACACCTGTAATCCTAGCTACTCAGGAGGCTGAGATTTGAGGATCAAGATTCTAAGTCAGCTGAGGCACAGAAGGAACTGAGAATCTTATCTCCTGTTAACCTCTAGAAAACAGGAAGTAGATCCATATCTTTGCTATGGTAAATAGTGCTGCAATGAACATCATTGCGCTAGTGGATTTAGTATGTCCTTGTTTCTGGATGATGCCAACCCAGATGCCCCTCAGTTGATGAGTGGATCAACAAGATGTGGTATTTATACACAATGGAATTCTGTGTCAGAAAGAATGACAGGGGCCGGGAGTTTGGCTTAGTGGTTAAAGTGCTTGCCTAGCATGCATGAAGATCCGGGTTCGATTCCTCGGTACCACATACATAGAAAAAAGCCAGAAGTGGTGCTGAGGCTCAAGTGGTAGAGCTCTAGCCTTGAGAAAGTCCAAGGACAGTGTTCAGGCCCTGAGCTCAAGCCCAGGACTGGCAAAAAAAAAAAGAAAGAATGACATCGCCCTATTTGTAAGGAAATGGAAAGACTTGGAAAAAATCATATTAAGTGGAGTAAGCTCTGGCTTACTCAAAGAAACATAGGCTCAATGGTTTCCCTCATTTGTCATAATCATTAAAAACCTTGGGCTTTCCTAGCAGAGATTTGCAATAGAATAAAACATAGATACATAAGGCCATATAGAATGACACTAAATGAAAGGACCTCCAGGATATAGAAACAAAAGCCATATAATGAGTGATTATTGTCCTTAATGTACTATGTTATCTCTCATCTCTCTTGCTGTCCCTTGGTTATCTCATATTGTTACAGTATCTCACTTTGTTATCTGATATATTGTATATATACATATTTGGTTATTTGAAATCGCATAGGGAAGGGGGTAAAACAAAATGAGGGGTGGGGGTGGGGGGAGGGAACTGGGGACCAAGACATGAGAAAGGGTATCAATGTATGTGAAGTAATGCACCTTCTATCTGGTGAATATAATGTAACCCTTCTATTCTTTACAATAAAAAATATATGGAAAAAAAGGAAAACAGGAAGTGGAGCTTGGCTCAAGGGTAGGGCCGCAGCCTTGAGCTGAAGAGCTCAGGGACAGCACCCAGGTTGAGTTCAAGCCCCATGACACACATCCACCCCCCAAAAAAAGAAAGAGTCATGTTCCATGAAAGGAAAAATAGCATTCCCCACAGCTGGCCTGCAACTATACTTATAGACATGTCTATACTTATAGACATTAAAAGTAGTCTTTTATTCCAGACAAACATATCTAGTATATTTTCTCTAGTAGAATTTTACCATGAGTATATATACCCATAACATCTCCCTCACTACAACAACTAGACAGCGTCCTACATTCAACACCTGCTACAGGCCAGGCACCATATAGAGCCCCTCTGCACACAGTGACTTAGGTTCTATCCCTGGTGTTATATAAGGGAAGACAAACCCCAGAGGTGATAATTCTCTAATGTGGTGTGAGAAGATTATAGGTAATCAGCCAAGGAGAGCTTCTTGGTGGAGATACCTGAATGGAGTCTCTAAAGAAATAGGGGTGGGGAGGCCAAGGTCAAAGGCTGCCAGGCTCTGCATACATTCACATCACATTGTATCCAAGTCGAGGAGTGAGGTACTTGACAACAGTGAAGGGACAGAATAAGACACAGCAAAGAGAGGGCTGTGAAAGGCACATGTCCTCTCTTGAGAGGCAAGAGGCTCTGACTCCACTGCTGACAACTTAAAGTCTGTTCCAGAAAAGAGAAAAAAAATGCTGGGAGTTTGGCCTAGTGATACAGTGCTTGCCTAGCATGCACGAAGACCGGGGTTCAATTCCTCAGTACCACATACACAGAAAAAGCTGGGAGTGGTGCTGTGGCTCAAGTGGTAGAGCTCTAGCCTTGAGAAAGCCCAAGGACAGTGCTTAGGCCCTGCGATCAAGCCCCAGTACTGGCAAAAGAAAACAAAAACAAAACACCCCACAACATCCCAGTTCCAGGCCAAGTTGTGAGATGTTGGGATGCTTGTGCTCTCTTCCCACGGCAGCTGAGTCATGCAGAAATATCTGCAGTGGCCAAAAGGGTCACCAGATATGTTGATCAGCTAGGTAAGTCATCTTGCTCTGGCAAGATGAGTAATCCTTCTGTCATTTCTTTCCTGTGACACTTTTCAGGGGGAAGTTTTTTTTTTTTTAATTTCCTGTTAGAGATATATATTGCCTCCTCCCCTACCCCCACACTGTTCTGTATACTGCTGTGGGCCTTTCCCAAGCATCTGCTCTGCAGTTATCTTGCTCCAGCCTGCCTGCCCTTCTAGCCTGACTGCCCCTACCCATGCTCACTGGTTTTATTATTAATGTCTTTTCACAGGCTTGCCTCCCTTCTTCAGGCACATTACAGTTTCTTTGGAAGAAGGAGGAAGGATTTTATTTTCTTTATGAAGCTCTCCTTTATACTGAGTGTAGATACAAAAAAACAAATGTTGATTTTATTCTGCTGACTCTCAGAGGAGTGTTGGAGTGATTCTGATAGAACATCTTCCTCTTTTCTCCCTGATCTTTACCATTTAGTGGGTGATCACTGAGCTGGCATGCTTCATATATTCCATGGTGGTGGTTCCCCTCTATGATACCCTTGGAGCTGAAGCCATCACGTATATAGTCAACAAAGGTAAGTTTGGGATCTGAGCATCAACCTAGTTGTTGGTTAATGCCTGAAAAAGTTAAAAAAATTTGAAAGTGGTAAAATGCAAACCTTGAGGGGAAAAGAATTAAAAAAAAAAACAAACAAACTCAGTAGAAGAAGAAGGAGAATGTAGCACTTACCCTATTCCAGGGTCAGATATTAGAGTCAAACACCCCAATGCTTACTCTTCATCCTCTCTCTTTTACAGCTGAACTCTCTGTGATTTTTGCTGACAAGCCAGATAAGGCCAGACTCTTACTAGACAGTGTAGAAAACAAGTTAATGCCAGGCCTTAAAGTCATAGTCGTCATGGACTCCTACGGCGGTGACCTAGTGGAGCGAGGCAAGAAGTGTGGTGTGGAAATCATCAGCATGAGGGCCATGGAGGTGAGTCATAGTCTCTGCCCCATCTCACATACCCATCTCACATACTCATCTCACATACCCAGGACTGCTTGCAGTCCCCTGCCAGTTCTCCCAGCAGCCATTCAAAACCTAGCAGGAGTCCTATTTTCTTATTGTGAAGAATTCTCTGTGGCTGGGCAGTGCTAATACCTGCAGAAGTCTTTGCTTATAAAGTGAGTTGTAATACTCATATTTATTCAAGAGCCTGATGCATGATGCCAGTCAGTGCTGAAACTGTAGATGTCAGCTTCAGTCAGGGGAAGTTGTTCATGTGAACATCTAGGCCTTTTACATATTGACTTATCTCTGAAACCCGGCACCATGCAGAGAGGTTGGTCTCCTTTCTTTTCTTTTGTTGCATTCCCAAATGTAGGTACTTGCTTTGGCTTAATATCATTTTTTGATGTAAGATTCACAGTGAATACAAGTTTAAAGGTAACTGTTTGAGCGAGAATTAGTGCTGTCCATATAAACTAATTAGAATTCAAGGAAGCTCATAGCAGCTGCAACAGCAGCAGCAGCAGGAAAATCTTTTTATAACCACATCATAGAAACCAGTGGACTAAGTAGCTTTTTCTGAAGAGCTTATAAATCTTTTTATAAAACTGTTATAAATAGGGTTTTAAAGACCCTATTAGACTTTGTGTGAAGCAACTCATGGTGATAGAGAAGTTCATTGTTCAATTCAACATGTCAGGTTATAACTATAATGCATCTTGATCACTGCCACCCTTTCTGTTGGTCTTCAGGTATCTCAATCTCACCCATCCCTTAAAGTTGGCAGTTTATTTTGTTTTATAATTGCCTTTTTAAAAATAACACAGCAGGGGCCGGGAGTGTAGCCTAGTGGTAGAGTGCTCACCTAGTATGTGCCACATACTCAGAAAAAGCCAGAAGTGGTGCTGTGGTACAAGAGGCAGAGCTCTAGCCTTGAGCAAAAAGTGTCTAACGACAATCCTCAGGTCCTGAGTTTAGGCCCCACAACTGGCAAATAAATATAAATAACCCAGAAGACATGGGGTACCAGTAACTCACACCTGTAATCCTAGGTACTCAGGAGGCTGAGATTCTGAGGATTGAGATTTGAAGCCAGCCCAGACAGGAAAATCTCTGAGACTCTTATCTCCAGTTGAAAGTTCTTGGGCCAGGAGTTTGGCCTAGTGGTAAGAGTGCTTGCCTAGCATGCACAAAGACCCGGGTTTGATTCCTTGGTACCACATATATAGAAAAAAGCTGGAAATGGTTCTGTGGCTCCAGTGGTAGAGCTCTAGCCTTGAGAAAGCCCACAAACAGTGCTCAAGCCCTGAGTTCAAGCCAGGATTGGCAGGAAAAAAAAGTTGAAAGTTCTGCTTGGTTCAAGTGGTAGAGTGCTAGCCTTACGCACAAAAGCTCCACAACAACACCCAGGCCTTGAGTTCAAGCCTTAGGACCTGTACCAAAAAAAAAAAAAAGACAAAACTGATTTAAAACTGTGAAACTTTTCTAGCAAATAGTGCACTTGTTCACTTGTTTAGATAATATTTTTTCCTCCAATTAAAAGCAAAGTATAGGGGCCGGGAGTTTGGCCTAGTGGTTAAAGTGCTTGCCTAGCATGCATGAAGACCCAGATTCCATTCCTCGGTACCACATATAGAAAAAAGCCGGAACTGGTGCTGAGGCTCAAGTGGTAGAGCTCTAGCCTTGAGAAAGTCCAAGGACAGTGCTCAGGCCCTGAGCTTAAGCCCAGGACTGGCAATAAATAAATAAATAAATAAATAATAAAAAAAATAAAAGCAAAGTATAGCTATTTTATTTAGCTTTGGTTTGAAGAATTGAAGCTCTGCAGAAGTTATG